>JAODLM010000884.1:0-90991 GCA_036937905.1 Salvia rosmarinus
CAAAAACCCTCTCGCTCTTCGCAAAACGAGCAAGAACTCAGAAGCGGCTTCGATCGTAACAACCCAAGATCTACTGAACCACAATGCCCATTCACATTTTACGCCCAAGAAGGTATCTTTTCTCCGTTATTCGCTCGAAGATATCACCACCCACGCTCGCTTGATTTGAATATTTTAGTCTATCAAGTTGATGGATCTGAAACGATATTTAAATTATGGGTTTGCTTGTTTGAACTAGGGAACCGTAAGATGGTTTTAAGAATATTGTTAGGAGTTTGTGCAACACTAGAGCCAAAGGATGATTTTAAGTCTGCATTCTGGCTTGGTGGAGACGAGATACGCTTATTACACCTAAGGTTACGCGTGAGGTTTTAGGTTTCACTCTAGCGGTTTTTCCGATGTACTCAAGAGATTTCCTCTTGCCGTACATGGAGGATTTTAACCTGTGTTACATCTGTCATCCAGCACTTCTAAGTTTTTATTCAGACCTTCTTGTTATAGCTCATAGTTCCCAGCCATAACCTTACAAGGAAAGAGCAGCCAATAAAGTGAGTGCTCAAGAGCTTTTCCTCTCATGGGCTGTACGGAATAACAAGAAGGTTTACCAAACCTTCTTATGGCGCCGATTCGAGTTTACGGGCGGCACCGTAAGCGCCAAACTCTCCTCGAGCCAACTACCCATTCATTCTAGCCAAGTATTTTGTGGGAATCTACTAGTGAATGGTCCTATTTCAACGCAGCGTGATTGAGAATATTCCAATCACTTTCGATTTCCGCCGATCGCTTCCGACCGCGCAACTTTACTTCCTTATGAAGTATGGCGCATCATCCAAGAGAGTATCAATCTGTCTGCAGTAACCAACCGTCTGGGACTATTGTTTACCGCCACCCGATGGACGTAAGATGTCCCCGAGGATCCTGGTACCCAATGAGAGACGGACCTCCGGACACTCCCTTCCGGCTTTCCTCCTCCCTCATCGCCCCACAAACGACGCATTTTTGGGCGACCTTGATATCTCCACTGGGCTCACAGTGCCACTTCACAGCATTGGGGACTTTAGCTCCTCCCGAATTAGAGCTTGAGAGGTATCGGCGCAGACGGGTCAGACACTGTAGTTCACCCAATCCTTCGACCTGTGGTCGGAGAGTTCACGGATGAGTATCACTGCTTCTCGACGCCAAAATCGCGCTCAACGCCCACCAATCTTCACACAGCAGCTCGGAATTTCCGCCAAGATGTTTACCGGCATTTAGACACCCATGAAAAGCATTGTCGACCTTCGCCTCAAGGACGCCTGGTCCCTATCCCACACACCTCACCACCACTTTTGCTGACCAAATAAGCTTCACACGGTCAGAGTATGATATTTCTTATTTATTTTTGCTCGCCCCTTTTGGTGGTTCTGTTTTCCTTTTGTGGTTTGTTTGTTTTCCCTTGTCTTTTCTCGGTGCTTGTCAGCAGACTATTCTTGAACTCGATGTACGCCGACCTCCTTTTCTCACATCTATCGGGAAGTCTCTTCCTTATTTTTTGTTCATGCTTAGAGCTCCGGGGATCGTGCTCATCTATGTGTGGGGAGAGGAGTTGTTGATGATATGTTGTATATGTTGTGCTCGATATGTGCATGATCGACCCCACGGATCTATGCTTACTTTGGTTTCAGTGCTCAAGTTTTTCCTATACGAATAAGTTAGATTGTGATTTGCACCAACTCGTGGTAGGGTCTAACCTCGATGTGTTCCCGCTATCTTGTTGTTATTTTGAAGTGCAATTGAATTGACTGGTTGTGAGAATTGATCTTAAATCAAGTGGTTATTGATGTGATTTTGTCCGACTAATGTTGAAAGTTGTTAACAAATGTGGTTACCTATATACTGCTTTCTTTATAAAAAAAAACTATATTTTTATGTGAGATTGTTGAAATGGAGGATGGGATTCCCCTCTTCTCAGAAATTGAGAAACGGGCATGGGAAAGACCTTAGAGACTCGGTTCATCGAGAATTCACCTTTCACCATCTCCAAAAATCATAAGACTTTCCATGTTTATTGTCAGATTATATAAATTGAGGATGGAATTCCGCCTCTCTTCTCAGAATTGAGAAATGGGCATGGAAACCATTATAGGAGACTCGAGTTTATCGAGATTTCACCTTCGAACATTGTTCCAAAATCATAATATTTTCTTTGTCTCAAAAGAAACTTTTGCTAAAGGTAACCATTTTAGTTAATTCACCTCAATCGAGAGTCAATTTGAGCAAAATGATCCTCTTGCTTTTTGACTTCTCACAATCTTAGATTTGTTTCAGATTAACTTGATTACGATTCATCATGTTGGGGAATTTCATAGAGGTTTGATTGATGGATTAAGAGTTAAAGTCGCATGAGTTATTTTTCTACTCGTTATTATAGACTTCTTGAGGACAAGCAAATGGAAAGTGTGAGTTGTTTGTATGAATCAGCATGATTCTGGTATTGTTTTGCATGTTGTCTTCATTAGTTTATCACATTTATGCCGTTAGTTCAATTATTATTTATCGCTTGACTTACTTTGGTTCGCTTCAATGTTTTGCAGAAAATCGCATTAAATAGGATGAAATCTTCTACCAAGGATCAGTTAATGAAGAGCATCGGAGAGTTCATAAAGCGAAAGCGATCCTATTTCAAGTTCGGACGAGGAGAATGAGATGAATTGTTGAAGTCGCGACGACCACTCTCCGCTATGGCGAGCATCGCGCACAAGACGCCTGCGACGCACGCTCACAAGACACGCTGCGCCGCGCCCATCCGTCAAGACATCGAACGCTGGCTCACCCGCAGCTGCAGTCCTACTCTGCGCCGGAACACTGCTCGCCTGCTGCCGCCGCTCTCGCCTCGCCACCTCGCTGATTAACGCTGCCACCCGAGGCTGTTTGCCTACTTTACCAGGCTGAGCGAACGCCTGCCGCCCCCGCCGCCCCAGGCGCCCGCCGCTTCACTCCAGCTGCCATTCGTCCTGCGCCGACGCCGAATACTGCCGCTTGACTGGCGCTGCTTCTCACTGCCAACGCCAAATATATATACGTTTTTAGGTTATTTTCGAGTCGATTTTACGTATTTTCTGGTTTTTCAACGCGCCCGACCGCGTGAAGCGATCCGTTTCTTCCAATTTCTTCACTCCGCCATTGCTAACGCTCTTGAATTCCGAGCATCTTCGCTTTTATTTACGGATTCGCATACAGGTGAATTTGGATTCGTAGAAAGTAATCGATTATTTGTTCCATCGCTTTGATCGCTTCGCTTAGTTATTGATTTATCCCCGCCTCGCTTAATTCTCGTTGTGGGTTCTCGATTAGTTCTCGCTTTCCACCTTAATTATTCAATTTTACTGCGTGAGTGAACTCGTATTTCACGATTAATCGCTCTTCGAATCTCATTGTTTCTTGCTTGGAGAATTTATTTAATTGCTTTATTTGTTTCACCGAACTGTTTAGTAGTTTATCATCTGTGGTCGACAACCCCTAGTTTAGATCTATCGCTAATTAATTTAGCCTTCGATCGATCAACCCCGACTTCAGTTTACCGCTTAATTCTCTGTTCGACTCTCGATGTTTCAAAACCCTTTGGTATTAGAGTGTTTAGATTTTATCGCTTTCCGTGAGCAACACGAACATTAGGCCCTCAGTAGTTTTCCTTGAGACGACTGATGTGGTTAGCTTTCCTACTTTAACACCTCGCATTGTAGTCAAGTCGAAAGTATACTTTTGGTGCACACGCTACCTCAAGAGCTGCCTGGCCAAAAAGATGATGGCGAATCCCGAAGTACATCATACACGAGGGCGACCTCTCGAAAGTCTTACCTTCAACCCCTCCCGAGGCCTCGCCTACGTAAAGCCGACACGTGCTCAACGAGATCCACAGAGGATCTGCTAGCTCACATCGGGTCTCGAGCCTCTCAAAGAAGACGCCGAGGTCGATACACCGGCTCACTCGCTCAAGATTCGCCGAGCTCAGCAAAGTGCCGAGCGCCGCTCACCCACGGCCAAAAAGCTACCCCAAACCGATCCGAGACCGCAGAGCCCGCTGGCCTTCATGTGGTTGATCGACATCGCTGGTCCGCTCGACCGAGCACCGTGTCGCCTTCGATACTTAGTCGTAGCTATAGACTACTTCACTAAATGGGTTTCAGGCCGAGCCACTCAGCCCACATAGTCGGAGGATTCAGACCCGTGGAAAATATAGTCCGCCGCCTGCATACCGCAATTCGGTCTCCGATAACGCACCCAGCTTCGTCGACAAATTTCCTGCATGAGGGCGGAAGAGCTCCGATCGAAGCAACGCCACCTCTCCACACCCGCAGTGAATGGTCGATCCGAGGTGACGAACCGCACGATCGCACAAGGACAAAGAAAAGGCTAGATCGAGCATAGGTGACTCGCTGAAAATCTCCCAAGTCCTCCGTCCTGCTGTAATCCACACCACTCACCTCGCACCTGATCCCCTTCACGCCCAGCTGCCGAGACCGCCATACCAGGCCAGATCGGCGATCAAGCCCTCGCAACTATCCACTTCGACCACACCAATAACGAGAAGACCTGCGTACAACCTCTGATACCTCGGGAGAAAGCAAGAGTCGCTTTCATAAACGAGCCAAGTACAAGCCCAGGCCACTACTACAACAGGGTCAAAGCCTCCAGGCCTAAGTAGGCGACTCGCCCTACTAAATAATGAAGCCAGAGAGCCGAGCGCTTAACAAGCTGGATCCATAGGGAAGGCCCATACCGCGCTCACGACCTCGACAGCGGGCTTACAAGTAGCTCACCTATCCGTGCACTTATCCCTAACCCGCACATCACTCATTTGTGAGGTACTTTACATAGCTTCGATTTCAGATCGGCATCATGTTAGTCCCTTTATTGTTTGCCAAAATACATGTTGATTACATATTCAATAAAACATTTGTTTTCTAATGAATATTTCACTTCTCATATCTATTCAACATCCATTCGATACCACATCTAAACCTTCACAGCGGACGCCACGAGATGAAAATCTCATAGTAAGGTACGCATACACTACTCATTAATTTGCGCCTACATGCAAAGCATACAGGACTTACCCATTGTTCGACTGCCTACGCACGCGACATCCGCAACGATCCAACTTATCCCCCTTTATTTGGGAAGATATGCACCCATAGCCTAAATGCATTAACGACTACAAACCGAGTTCCAAGCCATATACAAGTCAACCGGCTCCGAGCTGCTTATACCCCTTTATTTGGAGATATACACTCTGTCGATACGCCTAAATTTACGACCAAACGAAGTCCAAGTTATGTTTATACCTCTCACGGAAAATATACACTTTGAACTAGCCTAAATACATTTACTACCTACATACAAAGTCATAAGCTATATACAAACTTATTCTAAGCCGAGCCTATGTCACTCACAACTCACTGAAGCCTCACCCGCCTCGAGAAAATCTCTAGGTACATGAACACGAATGAACCTTCTGCCTTCAACCTGCCAACTGATTAGGCCGGCGATCCACTACCCACTCCCTGCGACATCCGCGAGCCCTGAGGCACCGCGACCGAACGGACCTGGGCCTGGCCCCGAGGCTCACCCTGTGAGCCAGGTGGCTGTCGGGACACGCCCGACCGAGAAGAGCCCCGGCCAAGGTTGACTCTTCCCCCGGCGGGTCACCCGCCCCGCCCGAGCCGACCTCCGCTCCGACCTGCTCCCGACCCGTGGATTCGGGGTCCTCTTCTTCCGATTCTGGCCGGGCCACGAGTGCCCTAGGTGCAAATGACTGGCAACCTCAAAGACTTCGCGTGAGCCAAGATAACCCCCATCATCGTGTTCTTTCAACTCTAACACCTAAGCGGCCGGGCACACCTCGGCTACTACCAAGTGTACGACGCCTCGGACGATCTCATAGATCTTGAGGTACTTCACAAGGAGTCGAGGCACCTTGAAGTTTTACTATTCGCCCTCCTCGCCCTCAAGACCATCCTCGCCGAGGTGCTCAACCCGCTCATCAACTTGAGATGGCACGCCAGATCGGCGAATCACCGCTCAGATCTGCGGTTCCTTGAGAATTGCCACCTCGCCATCTCAGCCCTCCTCACATCGCATCAAACGTCCATGAACGACGCCGCGTGCATGTTCGCCACCGACTTCGAGATGCAGGATCCGACTTAAGAGTCTGCTCGCCGTGAGGCGAGCCGCCTACGATCGGCTCCGCAGCCTTCTTCTTCGGCAGATCACGATGATCGAGCCGACGTCCATACCGCCAAAACTCGGGCAGTTCGCAAACCGCTCTTCCAATAGCACTTTTCGCCCTTTTCGCCAAGGCACCTCGGCTTCTTTTAGTTTGACCCGCCAAGTCATGATCAAGTCCGGCATTGAGGACCTAATGCTAGCAATAAAACAAGAATACGCATTTAAAATAGTGTGTTTATTATTCAAGTGGAAATTTTACGGCTCAGATCCTATCGACTCTCGGCAGCCTATTACATCGTCCATCGACTCAAGCTGCCCTGACTCGGCCGACGCCTCCCCGTCAGCCTCGGCCGCCGCCTCGCGGTTGTCCTCTCCATTGGGAGCTCCGGACCTTCTCCTTCTGCCGCCCGCACTCGGCAGTAGCTCTCAAGCTCTCGATTCGCCTCCTTACACCGGGCGACGACCTCACCGCCGAAGCTCCGAATCGACGCCAGGCCTCCAAAGACCGAAGGAGCCAACATCGAGACCACCCAGCGTAGCCTTGTTCACTTCTGAGGTTCGACCTCTGTCCGCCCATGCCGACCTGTCGAAGTCGCATGGCGGCCGCCAGCCTTTCCTGTGTGATCCGACACCACCTTCGCTTCAACATCATGCGGCAAGTTCGGCAATGAAGCCCGAGAAGCTCTCCGACTGATGAGCTTGCCGGGCGAAGGCCCTCAACATTGGCCCTCGACCGCCAGGCACTCATCCCATCGGCGAGCTCCTTCTTCTCAAGGCCACCTCCTCAAGTGCCTCCTCTAGCCCCCGAAGCACTCTCCAGCCTGAGCGGCCTCGGCAAAGAATGATCGCCTCCGCCTCGCAACAGTAATTGCCCGTGATTCGCTCGTGCAGCGCGGAGTCTCGTCCAGCATCCCACATCCAGCGAGCTTCCTGAGATGTACCTGAATACGCTGGTAGTCCCCGATCATCGAGCTCGCTTCCTAAAACACACAAGTTACCACATATCACTTGAGTATGTAAAACCAGGTACGAGTGGCTTTTATACCTATGGGAAGTGCGTGCCGAACCGAGCCCGCACCACGTGCTCGACGAGGGGCGGATCCGCTCGGGACCTGACTCAACCCCGGCAAAGGCTCACATCACTGACCGAGATTGTCCACCTTCTTCTGCAAGCCAGTAATCCCGCCCGCCTCGCCTTCTTCCTTGAGGCCTTTGCTTCAGGGGAAGACTCCTCTCTGCAACGCCGCCTTCACCGCACAAAGAAAAGAAAAATCGCTAACTCGTGCAAGGCCTGATGTACAAAAACAAGAGAGTGCACCCATCTCGAACCTCACCTGTGAGTCCCGGACCTGTGGTGCTCAACCCGGCATTAAGGTCGCCCTCGGTAAATTTTATTGAGACCTCACCGAGCATAAGCTGAGTGCTTCTCTATGTAGCCGAGGGTTTCAATTTTATATCCCGAATTTACCCAACCCCAATTTAGCCTGGGTGCCCATCGCAAGTATTTGCTTTGCACCCCGAACCTCGAGGTCACACCTAAAATGGTCAGCCGAGGCGAAAATATACACTTCAGACACTTGACGTCGAAAATCGCATCAAGACTTCAAAGGAGAACTCCTCCTATGCCATAACAAGAAAGCCCCATCTCAACTACTACCTAATAGATTTGGGGTAAACCGACAGACGGGAATTTGGAAATATTCCTAATATGCAAAACGGGAGCTAGAGGAAATTTAAGACCCGCCTCGGCATCTACGTACACCGCCAAACGGAGCCAGTGCGAACCATGCTTGAAATGTCAGGAAGGAGCTTCGGAGCTAGGAGAAACGGTTTGGGTGTGCGGTGAGGGCGTGCCTGCGAGGAGGCTCGTGCTGAAGAAGCAGCTGCAGCCACCGATGGAGTCTTGTAGTGAGGCGGAGAGATGGCGCCTTGAGGAGAGCGAGATAGGCTCGGTGGTGGGCTGGCCAGGGAATCTTGGCAGCTGATGGCGAGGAAGCGCAGTGCGGTGAAAATAGCACTTTTCCTTGGCCAGCGGGCGGAGCGGCGGCGTGCAGCGGGCGTTCTGGAGTAACGCCCGGCTGAGAAGCGGGGAAGTCGAAGAAACGGCGTCGCGTTAAGCGGGCGGGTAGGGCGAAACGCCGACTCTAAGCGGCATGGTTGGCCAGGTGCCTTTGCGGAAACGGCAGGCGGGCGTTAGTGAGGAAACGGCGGTAGAACGCTTCGGGGTGGCGTCACGGAGATCAGCGGAGGGATAAGCCTGCGCGGCTGTGGAAGCGAGCGGAGGAGGAAACAGCGCTCGTGACGTGCGCCCGGTCTTCAGTAACAGCGGAGGGCGCGCTCGCTACGCAGGGATGGCGAGGGCAACGGAGGCGTGGCGCTCAAGCTTGAGTTTTAGAACGAAATAGGGCTTGGTGCCTAATATAGTCCGCTCGCAATGGCCTTGATTCGGGGAAGAAAAGCACGCGGTTCACAGCGAAGCCGGTTCGGGAATGGTTCTCTCTTTTTTTTTTTTTTTTATAACGTGGCGCGGGTTCTTATCGAGCAGCCGAAGCTTAGAGAACCTCTTCGCGAGGAGTTGGCCTACGGCTTGGTTTGAGCACCAACCGCAATTTCATTCGCCCGTTTATGAGCAGGGGTTCGCACCGAAACAGCCGGTGAGAAAAGCTCTTGACCAAATTTTGAGCATTTGGTTCATTATGAGCGCCAGTGAGAATGAGTTCTCATATTCTTTCTCGAACGAGATTGAGCGCCACCGTGATTGGCTTATTATTCATTCCGAACGGTTCAGTTGAGCGCCTAGTGTGATTGCATTCTGTATTCCTTTCGAGCGGTTCGATTGAGCGCCAGTGTGATTGGCCATATACATCTTTTAAGCACCGGTCTCCACTATAAAAGCTGCATAAATAGAGAGAGATCGGGATAACAAAACCGATAAATCAAAGGATAAAAGAAAAAGCGGCAAAAAAACCGTGGGTAAACTCCCACGTAGTACTCGGTTAACGTCGTGAGCAGCATAATCCGGTCGAAAGATATTGGGGACCGGCGAGCGAGCGCTCTCTTCTTCCGACTTCCTCCACGATCAAAGTGCGGTTTGACTCGTTGACCGTTCACGATAAATGATCCGTTTGTTTTGGGTCGTGTGATAAAACCAGCTCCATGGGAAAACACCTCCTCAGCGAAAAAGGGCCTTTCCACCCGAGTTGAGCTTTCAGGAAAAAGTTTGATCGAGGCTGAAATAACGACCTTCATTCCGGTCTTAACTCTTTTCGGACTATTCTCCGATCATGAATCCTCTTGACTTTGTCCTTGTAAATGCGCGTTCTCGTATGCTTCGTCCAGAAGTCCTTGAGTTCGGTGATCCGGAGAGCTCTCACTTCGCTCGCTTACGTGATGTCGAGATTCATGGCTTAATCGCCTGAAATGCTCGTGCTCGATCTCAGCGGGTAGATGGCACGCTTTTCCATATACAAGCCGATAGGGACTCGTCCCCAAATGCTTTTGAAAGCAGGTTGGTATGCCCAGTCAAAGATTAAACCGTTGACCGATCCTTAGGGATGGTTGGACCGTCTTCTCAAGCACGCCGCTTGATACGCTTGTTGCTTGTCTCGACACATCACGAAGTACGTGGATGATATGGCGTGGAAATCTTGTGGGTGATGCCATTCTTCTCCATGAGCTTTTGAACAACTTATTACGTAAATGTGCTCCCCATCACTTATGATCGCCTTGGGAACCCAAACTGCAGAGAATGTTCTCCGCACAAACTTCAAGACAACATTAGCATCACTAGTCCTCGTGGGGCTTCTACCCACTTGGACACATAATCTACACAAGCAAGATATATTCAAAACCATTAGACTTGGGGAAGGCCCGTGAAATCAATACCCCAAACGTCGAAAATTTCAACTACCAGGATATTGTTCAGGGGCATCTCATTTCTCCTCCCCACATTCCCAACTCGTTGGCATCTGTCACATGAAAGGTAGAAGGAGTGGGCGTCCTTGAAAAGAGTCGGCCAGAAGAGACCACTCTGCAGCACCTTGAAAGCTGTCTTTCGCCCACCAAAATGTCCCCCGCAGTGGGCTTCATGACACAACTTAAGGACTTGACTTTGCTCCTCATCAGGGATGCATCTTCTAACCACCTCGTCCTTCCCGAGTTTGAAAAGGTATGGATCATCCCAAAAGTAATTCTGCATACACTAAAAATCTCTTCCTTTCTTGGGAAGTTAAATCAGGTCTCAAGGAGCCACAAACCAAGTAATTAACAATATCAGCATACCAAGGCGATGAATTGATTTCCAAAGCATGCTCAAAAGGATAAGACTCAGCAAGACTCTCTTGTGCAGGTAAAACGAAAGGGGATTCGAGACGAGACAAATGGTCAGCTACACAATTGTCACTACCCTTCCTATCTATGATTTCTAGATCAAATTCTTGCAAAAGAAGGACCCAACGAATTAACCTAGGCTTAGCACGAGATTTAGTCGGCAAAAATCTTAAGCGGTGATCATCATGAACAATTACCTTAGAACCAATGATATAAGCTCGAAACTTATCCATAGCAAAGATTACAAATGAAAAGTCTCACTTCGAGAGTAGTGTAATTCATTTGAGCGTAACTTAAAGTTAAGCTAGCATAATAAATAACACGTAACATTTTATCCACACGTTGACCTAATCTGACTCCCACACCCACATTGCTAGCATCCGCATTATTTGAAAGGGTAGTGACCAATTTGGGGCAACAACAACGAGGCGATGGTCGATTTCTCATTAAGTAAATTGAAAGCATGCAAACATTTTCATCAAACTTGAAAAGAACATCTTGAGCAAGAAGATGACATAAAGGTTGGCTAATCTTAGAAAAGTCTTTAATAAACCTACGGTAAAAACCCGCATGTCCTAAAAACTCCTAATCCCTTAATATCAGCGGGTGGAGGTAATTTCTCATTACATCCACCTTAGCCTATCAACCTCAATCCCGTTCCTAGACACAATATGTCCCAATACAATCCCACTCTTAACCATAAAGTGACTCTTTTCCCAACTAAGGTGAGATTGCTCTCCACACAACGTTTTAACACACGATCAATCTTATCTAAGCAATCATGAAAGAAGATCCGAAAACGAAAAGTCATCCATGAATACCTCGAAATCTCCAATCATCTCGGAGAAGATTGACATCATGCACCGCCGAAAGGTGCGGTGCATTGCATAGGCCAAAAGGCATCCGCCCGGTAAGCATATGTCGAAAGGGACTTATAAACGCCGTCTTGGCTTGATCCTCTGGAGCAATTGCAACTGATAATAGCGGATAATCCATCAAGAAAACGAAATATTCATGTCCGACTAATCTATCAAGCATTTGATCTATAAAGGGAGAAAATGGTCCTTTTTGTCGCGACATTCAACTTGCGGTAGTCGATGCACATCGCCAACTGTAGTAGCCCTTTGTAGGTACCATCTCCCTTTCTGGTTCTCCACTTGTGATACCTCCCTTCTTGGGCACCACATGTCTTGGGCTAACCCACTCGCCGTCCGAGATAGGATAGATTAGCCCTCCATCGGGAGTTTCAAAACCTCCTTCCCACCACTTCACCGAGGATCGGGTTCGATCGTCTCGGGCATCAATCACCGGTTTAACTCCATCCTCAAGCATGATGCGATGCATACATGTTGCCGGGTGATCCCTTAATGTCGGCAAGACTCCACCCAAATGCCGACTTATTCTTCTTCAGACCGAGCAGTTCTTCTTCTTCAACACTTGAAAGCTCTGGAGGAGATTATTACGGCTTTTCATTTCCTCCTTCAGAAAACATACTTCAAGTGTCTCGGCGGTTCCTTCATTTCTAGAGTAGGCTTGGGCATACTAGCAACTTCACGTGCCCACTCTTCCGTCGGCCGATCCTGCAAAAACTTCCTCGAGGCTATGTTCTGCAACAACACATTCTCGGCAAAGGGATCAATAGCATCAATGAAAGCACAATCATCAATGGAATTTGAGAAGGAAACATCACACTGTCCCTAACGAGAAAAGACCACAGTTTCACCAAGCACGGTCATTTTAAAAGTGCCACTCTTAACGTCGATTAGTGTATTGGTTGTGGCCATGAATGGCCTCCCAATAACGATGTGTGCTCCTTTCCATCTTCTCTAACCTCACCAATTTCTAACACAACAAAATCAACAGAACTATCGACCCACCAACCTTAACCAAAATATCCTCAATAATACCCTTCGGATGTCGGCGGATCTATCGCTAGTTGTAGACACATGCGAGTGGGTTTAAGTTCGCTAATTCTAATTGTTTAAAAATCGAATAAAGCATCAAATTTATCCGGCCCCCAAATCGAGCATGCCGAAGCCTCCTTACCATTACCTAGAGCAATTTTAACGATAAAACTACGGGTCCGGAGTTTGGGAGGTAGCGATCTTCTGCGAGGATGGAATTGGCCGCCTCGGAGACCACGACCTTCTCATATTCTCCAAACTTCCTTTTCTTTGAAGCCGCTCCTTGAAAAAATTTGGCGTGGTGGCATTTACGATCACGTCGAAAGAGGCAAATTGACATTCACCGGGCGAGTTTGTAGAACTCGTTAAGCTGCTGATCTTGTTTCTCATTTCTTAGCGGTGCGGGAAAGGTATCGGAGGAGTGTAAGGCTTTCTTTGCCTTATGCAATCGGACATCGATATCCTTCTTAGTTTCTTCGTCTTGAGATTTCAGGCCTCTCGGTTCTCCCGACCTCGTTCTCAATCACACGACCACTTCTCAAACCAGCAGTGACTGAGCTGGTGGGTGGGGTTGGCTGGGAGCTTACCTTCGCTTTTTGCTGCAGATGGCTCGTTCGGTGTCTTTGGCAATTTGGCCCATTTCGTCTCCAAGCGTTTGTTTGTGGATTCTTGGGCATCCGTCCTTTGGTAAAAGCATCCATTCTTTAGCCATCGCGATCCTCAAATCTGGTCTACGAGGTGGCGGCGGAGGTGCTCACGATCTTCTTTAGCTGCTGCGGGTATTGGCGATCACGAGCTAGCTGCGGTGAAATTTCTGCTGGGTGTGCCTCTGCTTCTGAAATTGCTTTGTGTCTCTTGAGGTCTTACTCGAATGGGCGCTACGATTAGAACTTTGCCTTGACTCGATTTCTCCATCCCACGTTAGGTTGATTCCTCCACCCCGAGCCAAGCTTTACGATTAGACTCGAGCTAGCTGTCGGGGTTGGAATCCTTGCATGGCATAGGCTTCTTCGCCTTCATGAGTCGGCTCCCCATCCTAGGGCACATATCAACGTTATGCCGGTTTCATTGCAAATTCACAAGGCTCTAAGAACTCCTCGTCTTTGGTTTGGTTGATCGGGCTTTCTCGATTTCAGCTCTTGTACCTCACTCATCAACTCGGCCACTTGTTTAGTCGTGTCATATGAAGGGTTCACGGCATGAGCCTTTGCTCTCCCACCTCATTGGACTTACATTTGTGAAGTAGCAGCCATGGCTTCAAAATGTCGACGATATCCATCGCGTCCTAGAACCGATGTCTCCTTCCATGCGTTGTCCACCATGTATTGGAAACTACGAGTCGATCCATCATAGAAGAATTGATACAAAATTTAAATGCAGCAAGGCATGATGAGGACACTTTGCAACAAGTCCTGAACCGTTCCCAAGCTTCATGGAATGGCTCGTCGTTTGTCGATTGAAAGTCATGATCACGTGACCTCAACTCTTGACTCTTCTTGTTCGGGTAGTACTTCGTCGTGAACTTGTCGACCACGGCGTTCAGGTTACGCAAAGAGTTGGCGAGGAGAGCGAAACCAAGACTTTGCTCTATCTTTCGGGTGTACGGAAACACCGCATCTTCAAGCGATCTTCATTTAGTCCTCCCGGTAAGGATATAAAACCGAGCAAAACTCTCTTATAAAATCAAAGCATCCTCACTAGCAAGCCCATGGAAAGTAGGCATGAGTGAGAAATGGTTCGATTTCAACTCGTAATCTCGGGCTGCGGTCCAGAACAATTGGGGCGTGGCGGCCCCAATCACCGCCTATAAAAATCACCTTGAGCACGTGCATTCTCACCGTCTCTCTCAGGGGAGTATCTTCAACAATAGGTTGATGCGTGATAAAGCGCTACGATTGTTCACCACTCTCGAAGTGGTACCAAACTCCTCCGTTCGAAAAAGCGACCTTTTAGTTCTTCGAGTGTGGTCCAACGGGGTAGCAAGCGGTCTTTTTAGACTGCGGCGACCTAGCATACAAAACACTCAAACAAGAAGAGATCACACGCAACTGGAGAATGACATAATAAAAACAAAAGAAACACGGAAAACAAATCAACACAAACAATACGCCTAAAGTTTTCCCCGGCAACGGCGCCAAAATTTGTTCAACCAAAACTATACTTTCAATTGACTACATGATAAATGCGGTGTTATAGTAGGAAAGCTAACCCTAGTCGTCTCAAGGAAAACTTAACGGGCCTAATGTTCGTGTTGCTCACGAAAGCGATAAAATCTAAACACTCTAATACCAAAAGGGTTTTGAAACATACGAGGAATCAAACACGAGAATTAAGCGGTAAACTAAGCGGGGTTGTCAATCCAGAGCTAAATTAATTAAGAGATAGATCTAAACTAGGGGTTGTCAAACCCTAGATGATAAACTACTAAACACGGTTCGAAACAAATCGAAAATAATTAAATAAATTCTCCAAGCAAGAAACAAGTGAGATTCAACGAAGAGCGATTAATCATGAAATCCGAGTTCAACTCCACTTGCATAAAATTGAAATAATTAAAGGCGGAAAGCAAGAACTAATCAAGAACCCAACAAGAACGAGAATTAAGCGAAGCGGGATAAATCGATACGTAAACGAAGCGATCGAGAACGATGGAACAAATAATCGAGAAATTACTTTCAATCCAAACCAAAATTCACCTTTGTATTGCGAGAATCCGTAAATAAAGCGAAGAGTACCGATTACAAGGCGTTAGCAATGGTAAATTGAAGAAATTGGAAGAAACGGATCAACTCGAGCTCGGTGGCATTGAAAAAAACCGAGAAAATACGTAAAAATCGAGACTTGAAAATAACCTAAAAGCGTATATATATTTAGGCATTGGCCGGTGAAACAGCGCCCGCTTCGAGGTGAGGCGGCGCGGGCGTCGAGCGCAGCGACGAGATGGCGCGGCAGCGCTGAGGGCGGCGGCGCGGGCGGCGGGCGAGCGAGGCGGCGGCGTTCACCCGAGCGCCACGAGTAAGTGGGAACGCGCTCGAGTGAGCGGCGTTCGATCGCGAGTGGCGGGCGGGCGGGCGGCGCGGCGGCGCGCGCAGGCGGCGCGTTCACTCCGGCGAGGAAATGGGAACGCGCTCGGGTGAGCCGGCGTTCGGTGTGCGCAGACGGGCGGCTGGCGCCGGGCGTCTTGCGCGGAGCGTCTGTGGCGGGCGGGCGGGCGTGCGTGTCGTGGCGGATGCTCGGCCATGCGACGGGGTCGTCTTGTGACTTCAACAATTCATCTCGTTCTCGCCGTCCGAACTCGAAATAGGATCCTTTCGCTATGAACTCCTATCGCGATGCTCTTCATTATACCTGATCCTTGGTAGATAGATTTCATCCTATTTAATGCCTATTTTCTGCAAAACATTGAAGCGAACCAAGTAAGTCCGAAGCGATAAATAATAATTGAACTAACGGCATAAATGTGATAAACTAATGAAGACAACATGCAAAACAATACCAAGAATCAGCACGATTCATACTAAGCAGTAGCGCCATCTTCGAGATAGGCCTTTGTGGGAGACATCCAATTCGGCTCTATCTCGGTGATGATGCCGATGTGAGACTCCGCTATGCTTCTGGAATGAACCTCCTCCACGGTGGACTTGTTGACGACGCACTAACTTCTTTGAGGGCGCCGGCTCGGTATTTTCCTCGTGGGATTCGATGAATCTGGAGTACCTGAATGAGGTCAGCATCTCCTTTGCTTTCTCGAGGTACTACTTTATTCGATCCTCCTTGGCCTCGTATCTGCCTAGGACCTGGTTTACCATGACCTGGGAGTCTCCGAAGATCTGGACATTGTCCACTTTCAATTCCTTTGTGAGTGAGTCACGAGATCGGTAACCATACTCCACCTCGTTGTTGGTGGTCGGAAGGTAAGCCGGGGCGTGAGGTCACTTCTTGTTTGTCCGGGCCGAGGAGGAGGATGCTGTCCATTGCCTGTTTGCATGAAGCTCAGCCCACGTACATCCGCCAACGCTTATCGGGCGGTGCGAGGGGCGGATTCCTCCATTGTGGGGCGGGCGTTGGGGCGACCTCATTGGTAGAGCCGACCTTGGTGAATTGGCTTCCACCGGGAAGTCGGCGAGCTGCCCTTTTATGGCGGTGCAGGGAGTGCGAGATGTCGTACTCCGAGCTCTCAGTGCCCACTGGCTATCGTCCGGATGACTCTGGCTTGGACAAGACTTGTCTCAAAGGTAGGTCAGTTAGTACCTGGACAGAATGGGCTTGGAAGTAGGGTCGGAGGCGTCGCTTGGCGTTCACCAAGGCCAGTGCTACCTTTTCGAGGCTGGTGTACCTCGTCTCTGGTCCCTTGAGAGCTCGGCTAATAAAGTAGATGGGGAGTTGTCGTCCCTCCTCATCTCGTACCAATACCGCACTGATGGCCTCGTCCGAGGCGGCCAAGTATAGAAAGGAGTTCACCTTGCTCGGGCGGACGGGGTCGGCGGTCGGCGAGATACTCCTTCACTGTCAAAGGCGACAGTGTTCTTCCCGCGGGCGAAGTCCCGAGCTCTCCTCGGGATCTTGAAGAAGGAAGCTTCTTCTCGCGGCTCGAGATAGGAATCTCTGAGGCGGCTAGGCACCCGTGAGTTTGTGGATCTCACGGATGGTCCTTGCACTGCATGTCGAGCACCGCTTCACCTTGGTGGGATTGGCCTTGAGCCCTCTTGAAAACCCAAAGATCCTAGGAATTTTCCGTCTTCACCATGAATGTACACTTGAGGGATTGAGTTTGAGGTTGGGCGACACGAGGAGCCGGAGAATAGTTACGAGGTTGTCGGTGCGCTTCTCCATTTTTCGACTCTTGACCACGATGTCGCCGACGAGATCTCGACGAACCGCCTGATGTGATCCTTGAATATGGCGTCCACCATTCTTTGATAGGTAGCCCCGTTTTCAGGCGAATGGCATCTTCCCAGATGCAAAGACACCAAGTCGGTGATGAATCTTTGTCTTTAGGGCGTCCTCCGGCTCATCAGGACTTGGTGGTACCTTTGTATAGATCTAGGAAGCTCAAGGTCTCATGGCCCACCAAAGCTTCCACCTTCTTGTCAATGTCGGGAGGGTAGCGATCCTTGAGCGATGTTTGTTGAGGTCGGTGTAATCGACAAACATGCGCCATCCCTCCGGCTTCGAACCACGGTGGATTAGCCATCCGGTCGGGTATTTGACTTCGAACAAGATCTTGGCCTTACGGGTTGAGTCACCTCATCTCTTATGACCTGGTTGCGTTATGCCGCGAACACCCTCTTCTTTTACCGAACTGGTTTTGTAGCCGGGTCGATGTTGAGGCGGTGAGTTATGAGATCGGGTGACACTCCGGTCATGTCGAGTGGGGACCATGTGAACACGTCCCTGTATTCCTTGAGCTGCATGACACTGCGAATGTCGGTTGGGCCCCGGACGCCGACCTTGATGACTTTGGAGGGTCGTGTCGTATATAGCGGAGGTCTCGGTCGATTCGTCCCGAGGTGGCAGCCTCGAGGATTCTCGAATTGCTATGCACGGGCAAGGCTACATCTTGGGTTGAGACTCGTAGGCACTCTTTAGCCGCCGTTTGGTCACCCCGGATGCTTAGCACTCCCACCGGGCGGGTATCTTAATGGTGAGGTGGTACACCGAGCGGGGCAACCCCAGTGGCGTATAGCGATCTACGCCTGTGGATGATGTTGTGCGGGAGGAAGCTTGGACCGGGAAGAATTGGATGGCCTTGGTGACCGACACAGGGGCGCGTCCGACGGTAGCGGAAGGGTTATAACACCCTGGGTTGAACCGCCTCGTGTGAAGCTCCGCACTGGGGCGGAGCGGGGTGTATTTGAATCCCGACCTCAAGCTTATCCGCATACTCCCAAGATAATACTAACGGAGGCACCGATGTCGATGTAGACCCGGTGGACGTTCTTGTTGCCCACCACGACTTGTATCGTGATGGCGTCTTGGTGAGGCATGATTCTGGACACCGGGTCGTCCTTGGAGAACACGATGTCTTCACCAGCTCGGAGTCGCTTGTTCTTCGGCTCCTCGGGGGCCGGCCTCCGAGCTTCGCTCTTCAACGACGACCTCGTCGTCCCTACAGGGAGCCCGGTAATGGCATAGACCTGTTCCATTACGTTGGGACCTTCGTCCTCGTCATCTTCGGGTTGGGTCGTTGTTGAGGTCGGCCCGCAGTTGTTGCCGCCCCTATTCC
The DNA here is from genome assembly GCA_036937905.1 of Salvia rosmarinus. Taxonomy (NCBI): domain Eukaryota; kingdom Viridiplantae; phylum Streptophyta; class Magnoliopsida; order Lamiales; family Lamiaceae; genus Salvia; species Salvia rosmarinus. The sequence continues at coordinate 18,667 of JAODLM010000884.1, forward strand.
TTCTGCGCTTTTTATTCCCCGGCCCAGGTCGGCCGAGGTACTTCTTCAGCGCCCCTTCCTTGACGAGCTCGTCGATCTGCGAGCTCAGGTTTCTGCATTCCTCAGTATCGTGACCGTACCCTCGGTGGTAGTCACAGTACTCCTCTGTTGACCTCTTCTTGGATCCTCCTTTCATAGGAGGGGGCTTTGGGAAGAGCTCGGCGTGGAGCTCGAATATCTCCGCCCTTGATTTGAGCAGGGGAGGCGCTCTGCCGCCAGGGTTGGGCCGAGGTCCGAGCCTGGACTCCAGTGGCCCTCTCTTGATCCTGTCGAAGGCGCTTCGGCGGTCAGCGCCTCGACTTCGGTCATCCGACTTCTTCTTTTCGGCCTTACGCCGTCCGGATCTCCTCTTTTCCGATCCGACTGCCTCCTTTGACGAAGTTGTCCACCAGGTTCCAAAGTTTGCTCGCCGTCTTTGGTTTTTCCCTGGTGATCTCTTTGTTCAGTGCGCCGGGTCGGATCCCGTTCTTGAACGCGTTGATGATGTAGAGATCATTACTGTCGTCAATTTTGAGCGACTCTTTGATGAACCTTGAGACGAAGTTCGACATCGTCTCGTCCCGCCCTTGGCGGATTGTGAGCAGATCGGAGGAGGGCTGCTGAGGTGGCATCTTCTGATAGAAGCGCCATTTGAATCGATCCATGAGGTCCCAGGCGGTGTATCTCTTTCAAGCGGGCGAGGTGAACCAAATACGGCGTTGGAGATCAACACCTCTGGGAAGATTTTGCACATGTGAAAGTCCTCCATCCCTTGATTCGCCATGTTGGTGGTGTGGCGAAAAGGAAGTGGAGGGTCCCCAGGCCATCGTGGCGGCAATATTGGGTGCCGGTGCATCGTTGGGCGGGCGTGTCTAAATTTCCCTAGAGAAAGGGAGATGATTCTCCGCATGCGGTCGAATCCCGGAGATCGTTGCCATCTCTTTCTCGGAGGGTGGGGGACCGAGGCGGTGCCTATCGTCCCTCCGGGAGTTCGACTCCCTTTCTTCTCTCTCTGTTTGCTCGGCTCTGGTCGGCATAACGAGGTGGAGAGCGGCTCCGCGAATGGCGCGGGCGGCGGTGGTGGCGGCTCGTCCGCGTGGCGGCTCCGTGAATGGGGTGGCGGCTCGGCCACGCGTGGCGGCTCCGATCGTCGGGGTGCGGTGCACGTTCTCGGCTATCACGCCGAGGTGGGCGCTGGCTGTTTCGGAGGGGGAGCGACCTCGGGCGGCCGTGGTAGTCAGTTCGGGGGCCCTTGAGGGGCCCGCTCCTTTTGTCCTCTGGTTGAGGAAGCTTTGGAATTGGCCAAGGTTGGCGTTGAGGAACTCGATCACAGCTCGGCCGAGGGCCTCGTGGGACGAATGAACTGCTTGTTCGTCCTCGTTGAGGTCGGCATCTCCCCCTACGTTGGGGAGGCGGTCCTGAGGGTGTATGGAGACGTTTTCCATGTTGCCCTCAGGAGTGTGAACGCTTGTGGCGTCTGCGATCTCCTTCCCGCGACGCTGAGTGACCACCTGGTCGTCCTCAGCGCGGTTGTTGCCAGCGTCGACGGCGGTTGTGCGTGTTCTTGCCATTAAGTTGTAGAGGGAAACGAAGCTTTCTTGTTCAGACATTTCCACAGACGGCGCCAATGATAAATCTAGTTACGTGAGTATGCGAGATTTATGTAAAGCAATAAAGAACACCAAGGCTTTTACGTGGTTCGATCGTTAATGAGATCTACGTCCACGGAGGAGTGATTCCTCAATACTTTCACTATGATTTGAGTACAGTGAGTGTAGTTACAAGCTCTTAGCATTCAATAAGTTGCCAACCCTTCTACTGTCAATTTTCCTTCTATTTATACATATCCGAGCCTGCTCCTAAAGGCGTGCCCAATCTCTCCATTGGCCGGGACTCTTCCCCTGGCGTGCCTTCCATTGGCCGGGGCTCTTACCCTGGCGTGTCCTCCATTGGCCGGGGCAGGGATGCTTCGCCTTCCGTGCGCCACGTGGAGGGTGGCGCCTGACTTTGGTTCTGGGGGCTAGGGTTTTGGGGGCTGATTAGGGCTCGCCTTGGGCTTAACCGCGTGGGCCCGCTACCAACGTTAGGCCCAGCTCGTTTGGGCCTGTTAGTGGGCCTGATCGGTTGGGCCACATCCCATCAGACAACATGCAGCAGAAAAGGAAGCAAGAGATTCCTGATAATCATCACCTGAGGTAAAAGGGCGACCGCATATCGGTGTTAAAGGTATGCATCTCCCCCCTTCACTGTATGTGTGTGTCTCGCAACTACTGATTTATACCCTAACTCGAGAGAAGAAACACATTATTTATTAGGTTTAGACACCAAGAAAAAGGGCACACTTACGGAAAAGACTAAGGAAATGCCGAGAGCAATTAATACTTTCCTTTTCATGACAAGATAATGAAATCATGATGCGATTTTAGTGGGAGTGGATCCGCGATAACAACCCCATTATTACGTCATGATTTCGTCTTGGTCTGGTTGGGATTCTATGTCCCATATAATTTAACTATACATGTATAAAAGTTTTATTATGAAAATAAAAACTATTATTATATAATGAATACTAATTAATTTTTTAAAAAACAATTGTATGTCCACCACCTCGGGCACCTTGCCCACCTCATTATCTCGCCTTTTTTTGGCCGCGGGCTCGGCGACTTTGCAGGGGACGCCTCGGCCGCATCCACCGCCTTCCTTTGGGAGTCGAGCTTCACTGCACAACGAGATAAGGAGTTGATCAGCACAAGAATACAGAAGTATAAAGAAGTAAGAATAGTGGGGGTGCCCTCACCCCGATCCGACCCAGGCCCAGAAGCCTCCGACCTGTAAACGCTCAGCCCGGCATCAAACAAATCTTTCTCGGTGTACTTACAGGACATCTCACCTATCATATTGAGCTCGTCCTCTACGACACCAAGGGCTTTGCACTTCGGATCCCTCATCTTACCCAAACCCCAGTCATAACTCGAGTGCCCATCAACCAGCAGAAAGAAAAACTTGGATTGCCAGTGAGACACCTTCAAGGGAGCAGTCACCTTGAAGGCTTGACGAGGTGAAAAGTAGTACACACCTCCTATACTCTTGATGCTAAAAAAACGCATCAAGATTTCAAAAGAAAGGTTTTCGACAAGTGCATAACAAGAGAGCCCCAGCCCCACCACCGACCTAATGGAGTTTGGGGAAAATTGGCAGATGGGGATCTGAAAATATTCTTGAATGCTTCTAAAAATGGGAGCTAGGGGATATCTAAGGCCCGCCCTTAAAGCATCAACGTAAACAGTGATAAACCCCTCCGGGGGCGCCATCGCCCTATCTCCGGCCTGCGGCAGACACCACCAGGCCTCCGATGGAATATGGAATTCTAAGGCTATTCTCCTCAAATCCTCGGCGGTCAACAGCGATTTGGATTTCCCAACCTTATACTCATCCCATGTAGACGATATGGCTGGGATCCTAGCACTAATGTTCCTGGACTTACCCGATAATGTGTAGCAGACATAATCCTTAATCTCGATTTCACTATCGGGGGAGGGAGACGATCGGGTTGACCCGGAAACTCCCGTGGGAGATGATCGGGTGGATCCAGAAACTGATGTGGGGGAATACTCAGAAGTAGAGGAAGAAGACATACTTACTTTTCGGTGAGATGTTTGGCTCCTTCAACAAGTTCGGAAAAAGTTGGAAAATTTCTGAAAGTATTATCTACGTCTGGCGAGAAAGAAGAAAGTGAACAGTTTCCTCAAATGGGACTATTTATGGGACAAATGGCGCCTAAAACTGCCGTTTCAACTACACACGTGCCTATCCACGATTTGATGTGGAGTTGACGCGCGCCCACGATTTTAGCGCCCACCTACCGTCTGGCGCGTATGACGTACTCTAGGGTAAGATAGACCGCCAGTCTAGCCGTGGAATGATTACATTGACCTTAGACAGGACTATCCAGATCGGACCTCGGACCTCGTCTCCTTCCACACGGACGAGACAACTCAGATCGATCGGACCTCGGTATTACCTTTGCGGGTATCGCTATCCAGGTCGGACTTCGACATCCTTCTGCCGGACATCTTTATCCCACGACAGACGATTCCGTTCGGTCTTCGACAAGCGGCGCATGCCCAGAACGGCAGACTGCCTAACTCAGTTCGAACCGAGGTCGTCAGATCAAACCCTGACATCAAAGAGATCGAAAAACCTTCTACAACAACCTCAGCCGAGCAACATCCCACCTCGGCAAAGCGCATTCTTCACTTCACCTCGGCATGGTTGTTACTCGACTATTCGGGGGGGACTATGATGGGATATGGCCCAACCGCTCAGGCCCACTGGCAGGCCCAAACGAGCTCGGCCTGGTACGAGCTGGGCCTGACATTATGGAGAACCAGCCAAAGGCCCAACCTCTAAACCTTAATCAAGACTTTGTCAAAGGCGCCACCCTGCATGGAAGGCGAGGGATCCCTACATGCGAGGCGAAGAGTCCCTATATGGAAGGGGATCAGATCCCGCCAATCAGGGGATGGGGCACGTCTTTAGGGGTCCTCAGATATGTATAAATAGGGGTTAGATCGACGGTGAAAGGGTTAGCAACTATTAGAATACTAGAGAGCTTTTCAATACATTTCATTGTAATCCTACATAGTGAAAGTATTGAGGAATCACTCCTCCGTGGACGTAGATCTTACTCTCGATCGAACCACGTAAAAGCCTTGGTGTTCTATACTGCTTTACACAAATCTCGTATATTAACATACAGTAGATTTATCAACTCACACAGCTAACAATTTAATACAACGGTAATTAATATCGACCGATTTTGAACTATTTTCCTGATATAAGTAACAAACCAGAGGCTATCTCGTTTTATTTCCCCGATTTAATTTTTATTAACATTTAGTGAATATGTGTTTAATTAAATGCAAGAAGAGCCAGAAAAGGTCCCTAAAATAGGTAATTACCACAACAATTTAGTGACCATCTGAATTGCAACTCAACATGGCAGAAACACCATTATTTTATGCTAAAAATAAACTACTCTAGAGTCATATAACAAAGAATAAACAAATACTCCTTCTAACTTTTATAAATGTCATCAACCATCAAATTACATATACCAAAAAATAAAAATAAATAATTTTATTAATTATCATAATAAATACATATACACAACAAGTTATTAATTAACAAAATTTAAAAGTGGAAAAAATGATAAAAATATCATTAATTCACTACAATAAAATGTTCCAATAGTGACATGATTTTTGAAGAATTGTGACACCTATGTATGTCACTAAATAAATTTGTGACATCTTATGGATTGGTAACTATTATGCATGTCACAAAAAAAGTATGTCACAAAATTTAGTGAAATTTATAAGTGTAGCTATTTTTGTTACATATGAATGTGTAACTATTTTTTGTGACATGTGAAAGTGTAACTATTTATTGTAGTTCCTAGTTTCTCTTATGTGAACTTTCTCTCTCTCTTTTTTCTACCTTTCAACATTTTTTGTTTGGTTTTGATGTCTGTTATATTTAACAAATTAATTGTCTATTATATTGGAATAAATTATCTCTGTTATTTTGGAAATATTAAGTCTAAAAAAAAGGTCTCAATTTGGAACACCAAAATCGGACAACTAATTGAATATATATATATATATATAGGGGTTAGTTATGGTGAGAAAGCTCCTTAATGTACGAAAATATGAATAGTAGCACATCTTTCATATTTGTGTAGCACAATCAGAATTACCATATTGCACATGTTAGTTTAGCACATATTTCATCCATTCGTAGCACATATGCTAAATATATTAGTTTAGCACATCTTTCATTGTAGCGTAGCACAAGAAGAGTTCTAGTGCTGCACAATAATCCGTGTAGCACACAAAACACAAAACTGTAACACATCCGAAAATTAAATCTCAACCATTGATATAGAAAATCAAAAGCCCAGATTCATTCCTATTTTCTACCAAATTATCTTTTCCTACCTGATCCATCTCCTATATATATATATATTAAAATTTGAAACTTTTGAGTTATAGTAAAATTTAGTTATATTCCTATATGTAACAAAAAAAATTTATTGTGACATGTTTAAATATAGTAAGGTTTAATTATATGGATAGATGTGATAAATTTTACTATATTTTCAAGTGTAACAAAATTTACATATATTTTTATGTGTAACAAAAATATATTGATGCATGTATTGGTGTAATTAAATTTTGCCACATCTAAAGATGTCATAAATTTTGTAACACTTCTCTGGGTGTCGCTAAAAATATGTAACTACTAGACATTTTTTTTTGTAGTTATTTATTCTCAAATTATAAATTAGAACACTTATTGAAAAAATAAAAATAAGACATGTATAAAAAATAAAATGAGTAATTATTACTAGATCGAAATTAGTAAGATTACCTCCGATCACAACTTCTTTCCCCTTATAAAAGTTGGAAGCCAACTTTTTTGACAGTGTAGTATAAATGAAGTGGCAAAAAATTAGCTCCCAACTCTCAAATAAGAAGTTGGTTTCTTTACTTTTTTTTTGTTTGGTCCCATCACTTTCTTTTTCTTTTTTTTTCTTCTTCTTTTTTTCTATTTTTTTTAAATAGTCAATTTAGATTCATTAAAATATATCTTAGACTCATCTTGAATTAAAGATCACAAATAGATTTTTTTTTACATAAAAATCATAAAAAGTAGAATTTGAATTTAAATTGATTACATATTATAATTATTATAAATATAATTAAATAAATATACACATATATAAATATAATTTTATATATATTATAATGAGATCTATATAAAAATAAGTTTTGTAGGTATATGATTGGAGATAGAGTTGGAAAGAAATTAATTTTTTACTTTCACTATTGGAGGCACGCAAACAATAACAAATCATAAAATAATAATAATGATAATAATAATAATAATAATAATAATAATAATAATAATAATAATAATAATAATAATAATAACAATAATAATATAACCTGATCTCTGACCTTATTGTCTATTGAAGTCTCTTGGCGGTGGCTGTGATCTGCTACAACCCCAGAATCTCCCCAGTTGTCAAAGTATCCATTTCCCACACCTCCGCTGCTGCCGCCAGATATGAACTGCCGTTTCTCCACTGCCACACCTGACGATCGCGTTTCCGATGAACCTAATCTCTGACAAACAAAAATCGTCTCAACATATGCGACATGTTTAATTTTCGTAGGTAAATAAATTAGTTTAATTAGTTTTTCAAACTATAAGTAGTTAACTTACGTTGGGAACTCCACAGAACTGCAAGTTACTAGACACGACCGAAACACTACTCGCTTTAATTCCGTTGTACATCGAGAATACTGCAACTTAGGTTATTAGAGAAAACCTCATTTAGGCCCCGAATCAGAAATGACTTGCGTCCAAATTCAAGTATAGTATTTCAATTACTTTTTACTGTGTCCTCCACTGTAGTGTGTGTGTGTGTATCAGAGAGAGAGAAAAACAAAGGTGCACTGAGTGAAAACCGTACTTCTACTTATGTCAGAGGAATCTACAGAATGAATTCCATTTCCAGCAGACTGCAAGAGCTCCGCAAAATCAGCTCCATTCTTATCAATGTCATGACCTCTGCATACACATATTTACACCACTCAAAACATGCATACCAAAAAAAAAAGACAACATGCAGCAGAAAAGGAAGCAAGAGATTCCTGATAATCATCACCTGAGGTAAAAGGGCGACTGCATATCGGTGTTAAAGGTATGCATCTCCCCCACCTTCACTCTGTGTATGTGTGTGTCTCTGCAACTACAGATTTATACCCTAACTCGAGAGAAGAAACACATTATTTATTAGGTTTAGACAGCCAAGAAAAAAGGGCACACTTACAGGAAAAGACTAAGGAAATGCCGAGAGCAATTAATACTTTCCTTTTCATGACAAGATAATGAAATCATGATGCGATTTTAGTGGGGTGGATCCGCGATAACAACCCCATTATTGCGTCATGATTTCGTCTTGGTCTGGTTGGGATTCTATGTCCCATATAATTTAACTATACATGTATAAAAGTTTTATTATGAAAATAAAAACTATTATTATATAATGAATACTAATTAATTTTTTAAAAAACAATTGTATACCCTATGGATTAATCAGCCCTAATAATCTATAGTTAATTAAATGATTATGAAAAAAATGTAAAAAAATTTTGTATTATTCTTAATTGATCAATAAACCATACTTAACCTTAAAATTAAACTAAAAAATTGAAGAACAAAAGTTGATAATAAGAGACAATAAGCTAGTGGGATAGAGGATCTCGTGTGCGCTCGCTCACGCGATCGTGGCACCTCGTTAGTGTTACGTGGCTCCAAAACAGTGTTCACGGGAGCCAATGTTTTTTTAATGCTGATATATATACAGTAGTCAGACAGCTACTGATTGTGTATAGTCGTTCTCTTTGATTTATTACGTTTGCAGATGCATTCATACCTTTCTGTCGTATAAATTGTTTACCACAAGGTAACATTCCGTTGCATAACGGTTTTCACTTCATGATTTGATGATTGCAACGTATTTAAATTATGTGGGTGGGGGGTTTGTCGGATATGTAGGTTCTTGATCCGGTCATGGGTGTCATCCCTTGGATATTGACTCTTCAGACGATGTGACGCTGAATTTTTTGCATTAAATTATAAATAATCGATGGAAATAATCAATGGAAATACAATTTAGTTTGAGGAACTCTATATTCATTTTAAGAATTTGCTACACTTCATACCTATTTCATTATTTTAATATATTTTAAGTCAACAAGGTTTTTACGACCAGAAATAAGGTTTTCATTATCGGAAACTAGTTTTTTCACTGGAATTTTAAGTTTTTTTCTGTAATTATAATATTTTTGAAATCTCCGGTCAACCATTACATTGTCTCCGGTTGATCGGAGATTTCATATTTCATTTCAAACTTCAAAATACACTGATTTTAATAAAAGAAACACAATGATATTGAAAATCACATCACATTTCACTAAAAAATATATTAAATTGATAAAATGGGTATGGAGTGTAGCAAATTTTAGAATTGGTTATAGACTATACATACTTTAACAAAAATAAGTATTTAAGTTTGCTTTCGATTTAGTTTCATCTTCTGTCATTCTTTTTTTTTGTCTGCTATTTAAGCACGTGCTAACTCGACTTAATTGTGATTTTAGGTTGTACGTGAAAGAAAATACCGAGCTCGGCAATATTTACCGACTCCAGTATATTGGAAATACAAATTGAACCCAATTAATTATACTTTTTATGTCGAATGCAAATGGATATTTTATTTATGAACACGGCAATGTACGACCATTGATCCAGTCAGACATTGCAACCACTAATATTAATAAATTGAAACTAATTAATTACTATAATATATCGGAGTTAATTTCTAGTGATCGATATATCATGATTGACATTAATGAAATTTATTTTGGTACTTTGGCTAGTTGAGGAACAATATAATTTGGTAATGTCTTCTTGGTTCACTTCTCAAATTAATTGACAAACTTCCATTGTTCGATGATAACAACGTGATCTCAAATGGTAGAAAGCGATAATTCAATTATTTGATTAAAAATTTATGTTTTTAAGTTTTGTGCCTTAATAAAATTCGCACTAAATCGAAACAGTATTCCCCTCAATTGATTAAATTTTTATTTTAATTCATGGTTTTAAATTTTGAAATAAATACATTTACCCTATTCATATAATTTTATGACAGTCGTCTATTTTTATAAAAGTGTCGATGGAACTAGCTAGAAGAAGTGTTAATAGTATATAAAAAAAATTTATTTTATGGGGAAAAAACGCATTTTGCAACTTAAGTATTTTTTTTTTCAGCACGCGCTCATATTTGTGTAAGAATTTACATAATATTGTAGAGCTGACAATTTTAATCGTGCTCAGTCGCTTCAAGTTGAAATCCTAGTCTGTGGTAGATTTCGTTGCCCAAAAAACTATAACCATTATTTATAAACAATGGTCTTATATTTCAAAAATAAAATAAAATTGATCATTATTTATGAAATGTTAATTTATTATTATTTATTTATGTGTTTGAGATGTGATTGAAGTGAGATCCGAGTATCATGTTTGATCGATCTTAATTTCGTAAGGAAAATAAATGCGCAAGAACACCAAGGATTTACGTGGTTCGATCTATGAATAAGATCTACGTCCACGGGGAGAGAGTATTCGTGTATCAATGTGTAAAGCGATTACAAAGAGTGTGGATGATCTATTTCGCCTAATCTAGCCTCTATTTATACACAATTATTTAGACCTAGATCTTAAATCCGAGGTCTTCTAAATAGGATTCGAGATCTAGGATAGGATCTTAATCCTATCCCTTCTCGAACTAGGATTCATTTAGATATGGCCGAGCCTTCGCTGCTCCCACCGGTTTTAGGGGTCTTCTTGGGCGAACTTGTCCAGCCGAGCTTGACGTCGCCTTTACCCAGATTGGGCACGATGCTTGGGCACAGTAGTTGGGCCATATCCTATCACAACCCCCCCCAAAAAGACGCAGAAGCGAGGTCGTATTGGTTTTTGGGTTGTTTATGCCGAGGCGGTGTGCGAACGATCTGACTTGGTATGTGTCAATGTTTCCGAAGTCATATGCCACGTTTGCAGAGGCATCTGCCGAGGTTGTGCGCGCTGTTACTATCTCTTGCCGAGGCGTTAAGTCGAGGTTTTCTGTTCGGCTTCACCTGACGAGGCGTTAAGCCGAGGTCTCCAGGCTGACTTCACCTGGCGAGGCGTTAAGCCGAGGTCTTCTGGTGGCCTCTCCTGACGAGGCGTTAAGCCGAGGTCCTCTGACTGACTTACCTACGAGGCGTTTAACCTAGGTCTGCTGTCTGGCTTCACCTGTCGAGGCGTTAAGCCGAGGTCTCCTGGTGGCCTCTCCTGACGAGGCGTTAAGCCGAGGTCTTCTGTCTGGCGTCACCTGACGAGGCGTTAAGCCGAGGCCGAACACGGGATTTTTCTGCCGTCGTTGAGTACAGGACACAGGATACGCATTTAATGCGCATTTAATGCGGCAGCGGTTGGATTCCCGATAGTGTGTATAATGGGGGAATATCTTCCTTGATACGCCATTTCTTATATCACTTTTGCTATTTCAAAATTTCAGACTTTCAAACTTCTGAGAAAAACGTATAACCGTCGCCATTGTTGTCCCGGAGTTATCACCATCATCCTCGAAAAAACCAAAAGTAAGTTATGGCTTCCTCTTCTTCTAAATCTTCTGAGCTTCGTATTGTGTCTGTGCCTCCGTCGGATTAGCCGCGGTTTTATGTCTCACTTTCGGGATTTTGGTAAAGTGTCTTCTTTTTCTTCCATCTTAACAACCTCCGATATAAAGGAGATTGTCTCCCAATACTATATTTCTGATATTATTTATGTTGCCCCCCGTCCGGAGCATAGGGCTTGTGCCCCTCCGGAAGGTTTTGTCACCGTGTACGAAGACAGCCTCCGGGCCGGTCTTCGTATTCCTTATCCTCGTGTATATGTCGAACTTCAACAGATGTTCGGCATATCACTTGCCCAACTTACGCCAAATTCTTTCCGGTGTCTATGCCTATCGGCACAATTTTCCTTTCACTTTGGGGCTTGTTCTCCGTTTTTTGCAACTGAAGGGTGGTTCGGGGTGGTATTATTTATCACCTCGTCGTAAATTCAAAGCGAAGATAAAGTCGAAGATCTCGAACTGGCAGAAGAAGTTTTTCTTTTGTCAGTTCGATGGATCTCTTGAGTTTACATGGCGACCGGAGAAGATCGCCGATGTGGTGGTTGATGAGATTGACGGTGGCCTGGAGGAGTCACTGGACAAAGTAGGTCTCGTGGATGAGGCCTTTACCGAGGCCGAGCTTGCAGCTGCGGGGCTTAGCCCTTATGATCCTACCACCGAGGTGGAGTCGGTGAAGGGTGAGGCCCCTCCTTCTCTTCTGTCTTTTGTTACATGATTTTCCGTGTGTGTATGCCTGACCTTTTTATTTTTTGCAGTGAACCTGATCAGGGATAAGAAGAAGAAGAGGAAGGAGTCGAGTGCCGGTGCCGAGCTCCCCTCCTCGATTTTGAAGGATGTCGAGCTCCCCTCCTCGACGTTGAAGGATGTCGGGGATATGCCTGAAGCGAGCGAGGAGGCTTCGAAGTCTCCTGAGCCGCAGCCTCTTAGGCGCTTTAAGAGGTTAAAGCGTGCTATCCCCGAGGCCGCGGTTGCTGCCGACCCGGAATGTGTCGTCGTTGGCTCTCAGCGAGCTCCCCCTACCTTTCCCGAGGTAGCGTACTTATCCTTCTTCCTTGTGAAGTAATATAAATAATGTATTCTTCTGACCTGATGGGATTCTGTATAGGGGGTTGAGGTCGTGTCGGCCGAGGTGGCCAAGATGTCTGCCGGGATGGCCCAGATGTCCGGTTTCATAACGGACTTCTTGAAAGGGGCCGTTAGCCAGTTTGACGGGGTGGCCCAGTATGCTCAGGGAATGGAGGAGGAGAAGACTCTCCTCGTCCAAGAGATTAGCGAGGCCGAGGCAAAGATCCGGGACCTCGTCAAATGCAGGGGCGAATACGGGCGGCCGCGGGCGGCGGCGGCGGGCGGCGGCGGGGCGGCGGCGGCGGCGGCGGCGATGGGCGGCAGGGGCTAAGGCGGCGGAAGCAGCGGCGGAGGCAAGTCGCCTTAATGAAGGCAGAGTTGGAGGAGGCTCGGCGTCGGGAGGCCGATGTGGCGAGCTCGCAGGGAGATGCTTGACCGCCACTGAAGAGGCTATTCCTCGTCCTGGGCTTCCCGGATGGTTGGTGATGCGGCCGAGGTCCTCAATAAGCGCGCGTCTCGGATACAATCAAGAAGTCGCCGAGACTACCTGCAATGGATAAATCCAAGTATGGGTATGAGGAGATAGAGGTTGATGTCCCGAGGCGGGCCTATTTCGATGTCCTTGTCCGCGGCCCGCGGAGCTTCCGTCTTTGCGGACCCCGACTTCATCCTTGGTTACTGCCGATCATGAGTCTGCTCGCACCGCCTGTGGACCGAGATCCCCTGACCGACGCTCTAATGGCTGATCTTGCAAAGGGGTCGGGGGAGGCAGCAGCTGGGGGTTTCAAGGGCGACGAGGCTCCGGCAGTTCCTGAGGAGGCCGAAGCCGAACTAGGCGAAGTTAGGGCGGAAGAGGCCGAGGCTTTCCAGGCTCCGGAGGCGGCTGAGGTGGACAGGCCCGAAGCTTCTGGAGGGGTCAGTTGATCCCCTTTTTTTTTTTTTTTTTTTTTTGAATGTAAATGTACATTGGTTTCTGCCTAAGGGCGTATTAATAAAATCACAAGTTTATGCGAGAAAACTTATCTTTTTATTCAGTTGTCGCCTGAAATGCTTGATGCTTCTCCTTGGTTGAACCGAATCGAAGACTTGTCGCGCGCCCTGGAATTGAAAGAGGTCGAACTCCTCCATATAAAGGGACAGCTGGGCCATGTGCAGGCGGAGTCTGATATTAAGCATAGAGCTGCCCAGGAGAGCTGTGACGAGCTTCAGGCTCGTCTTTTGCAATTGGAGGAGTCGTTCGAGGTCGCCAAGGAGAAGGCTAAATTAATAGCTGAGGAGCATGCCGAGTACGAGGAGGTCATCCATCGAAATGGTGGGATGACTATCCCGGAAGTTGAAGCCAAGGTTGTCGAGGCTGCTGCCCTTTGTGCGAGGTACCGGCGTGAATATGGTCGGACCTCCTGGCAATTCACGGAGCAGTACGCTGAATTAAAAAGGCTCGGAGGCATATACAAGACCGTCATTGCTCGACAACCACAGCTCGAAGAACTGCTTCGACGGGATGCAGAGGCCTCTTCTTCTGCCGAGGCTTCCCGGTCTACTATAAATGCTCCAAATTTTGACGATCCGGCGTGGATAGCTCAAGAGAGGCGTGCTATGGCCCTTGAACGACGTGGATCCTCAAGGGGCCGAAGCCAGGCGTCGTCGAGTGGCCGAGGTCGATCTAGCAGAGCTCTATCGTCGAGTGGCCGAGGCAGAGCTCATAGTGTAGACCGAGGGCGAGGTAGAGGTAGGATTAGTATAGATGAGCTGTTGAATCCCGATTTTCTAGGGATTGACTCAGTTTTTCCCGGTCTCCTCCGCCCTCTTAATATGTAATCTGCATAACTTATTTTTGAAATAAGAAAGATTTATTTGCTTCAGATTGACTTTATATTGAACAAAAGTAATATATGAAGTCTTCTAATAAACGAAGAATCCGCTCGTAGAAGGGTAGCTCGTCCTTGTAGAGAGTTCCGTCTTCGGAATTAATGATTTTTTGCCGAGGTCGTTGGGAGGGGTGGTCCCCTTATTTCGTCTACATAGAGAGAACCGTCTTCGAAATAAACGAAGGTAATCTGATCTCGCACGTAGGAATGGTTCTGTTTTTGCCGAGGTTATCGGGAGGGTGGTCCCTTATTTCGCCTACATAGAGTACCGCCTTCAAATAAACGAAGGTAATCTGATCTCGTATGTAGGAATGGTTCCTGTTTTTTGCCGAGGTCATCGGGAGGGGTGGTCCCCTTATTTCGTCTACATAGAGAGAACCGTCTTCGAAATAAATGAAGGTAATCTGATCTCGTATGTAGGAATGGTTCCTGTTTTTTGCCGAGGTCATCGGAGAGGTGGTCCCTTACGCAGCGTTAAATTCATCCTCGTGATGAAACGAAGGTAATCGACCTCCGCCGAGGGAATTTGTCCTCCGTAGAGGGTATAGAATAATATCAAGATTAATTATGCATTAGTGACAAATAAAACATGCACAAAAATAAAATTTTATTGATAAAAGACGACGTAACAAAGTAAGACTCGGACTCGATTAAATAGGACTCGAAAACACGACCGAACAAGACTCGACCTTTGACACTTATGCATAATATCTCTTCGGATGAATGATGTGCCATCGTTGGGTAATTGCTCACCGAAAATTGGGCGAGCTTATAGCTCCTTTGCCGAGACTTCAATCGACCGGAAGGTCCTTCCCATGTGGCTTCCACTTGCCGAGCTGCACGGCTTTTGACTTCATTATTTCAAGCACGAGGTCGCCCACTTGGAATTGTCGGGTTTTAACATCGCCGGTTGTAATACCGAGCTACTTGTTGCTTGTCCGAGCTTCCTCGATGTGGCGAGGTCTCTTTTTCTTCGAGTAGATCCGGATCAGCTCGTAGATTTTCCTCATTTACTTGCAGAGAAGTCAATGGTATGAGGACTCGGTACTCTAATTTCTTCCGGATCACCGCTTGATTCCATACACCAAACCGTAGGGCGTTTCTCGTTCGAGGTCCTAGTGTTGTTCGGTATGACCATAAGACACGTGGTAAATTATCCACCCAAAGGCCCTTAGCTCGGTTGAGACGAGTCTTTAGTCCCTTCACGATGGTCTGTTGGTGACTTGGTCCGACCATTTGCTTGAGGATGGGCCACCGAGGTGAATTTTGTTGTCGATCCAAGCTCTTGACACCACTCTCGAATGTCTTATCGGTGAATTGTGTTCCGTTGTCCAGAAAGGAGGATATGAGGATGTCGAGCGACACACTATGTTCTTCCGCACGAAGTTGAGGCGTTCTTGCTTGTGATTTTGCCAAAGGCTCGCCTTCCACCCACTTCGTGAAGTAGTCAATCGCAACAATTAGGAATTGAGCTGTCACGGTGCTTTACAAAAGGGCCTATGATGTCGATCCCCATTGCATAAACGGCCAAGGGCTCAGATTGAGGCGAGGTCGGTCTGCGGTAGCCTCGATGCGCCCCGTGGAGTTGACACTTCGGACACTTTTTCACAAGGTCAATTGAGTCCCGAACATCTTTGGCGCCAATAGTATCCCCATCTCACGACTTTTTTCGACAAAGCTCGGGGTCCGATGTGACTTCCGCATGATCCTTCGTGCGAACGTAATCAGCTCGGTTCGGACCCAAGCACCTTAAGAGAGGTCGAGATATGACTTTCAGATAGGACCCCCGCTCAATTGTATATCGCATAGATTTGTTCAGATCCTTCTAGCTTCCAAATTGTCTTGGGGCGATTCGCCATTCTCCGTGTACTCTCGAATGGGAGTCATCCAATTGGGTTCTTCATCCGAGACTACGTTGACCTCGGCTCCGCCATCGGCCTCGCCTATGCTTCGCTTTGGACTTCTTCTCTTGGCGGGCTCGTTGACGATGCCAATTTACTTAAGATGTCACCGGCTGTTTTGCTCCTCGGGATGCGAACTATCAAAAGTATGAGAAAATCCGTTCGTGCTTTTGCTTTTCCGAGGTATTTCTTCATCCTGTTGCTTTTGCTTCAGATTTCAACATTTGGCTTACTACGACCGAGAATCACCGTGAACTTGCGGCTCAGATTGGAGATTTTAAGCTAGGCGAAGTCCTGCGATCAAGGCTTCATACTCTACTTCGTTGTTCGTATTTTGAATGTGAACCGAAGTGAGTAGGTGATCTCTTAACGTCCGGGCCTAGGAGTAAGATTCTGCTCCATACCTGTTTTCCCAAGCCCGTCAACGAGAGTTGCCAAGACCTCCTTTGGTATTTCATCCATTGGTTCGGCCGCATCGCCCCGACGTCGGACTCGGTGGGCTTCGATTTTTCGATGAAGTTAGCCTCGGCAGAAATCCGCTAGGGCTCGACCTTTGATCGCTGGCGCGGCGAATGATATATCATGCTCGCCTAGTTCGATTGCCTATTTCGCGATTCTCCACGAGGCTTGAACCGTCAATACTTGCCGAAGTGGGTAGTCGGTGAGGACTTGTATGGGATGTGCATGGAAGTATGGACGTAGTCTCCTCGCGCGTTTACCAATGCTAAGGCAAGCTTCTCCAAGGGCTGATACCTCGTTTCCGGCCTTTTAGTGCTCGGCTGATGAAATACACCGGGAGCTGACGTCCTTCCTCTCGTACCAAGACTGCACTTATGGATTCGTCCGAGACGGCGAGGTAGAGGAAAAGGACCTCTCCCTCTTTCGGGACGGATAGAGTGGGAGTTTGGCGAGATAGCTCTTGAGATCTTCAAAAGCGGACTTGTGTACATCATCCCATGAGAATTTGGGGCCTTTTGAGTATCTTGAAGAAGGTAGTCATTTATCCGCGACTTTTGAAAGAAAGCGGCTCGACTTGACTATGCACCGCCACTTGTGTACGCCATGGATGGTCTTTGGCATGTTCATTTCCAAAATGGTTTGGACCTTGACGGGTTGGTTTTAGCCCTTCTTGTGAAACCCAAAGACCCTAAGAACTTTCCGCACCGACCGCAAATGTGCACTCGGTGTTCGATTTCGAGTTGATTTTCTGAGAAGGCCGAGGACGATCCGAGGTCGGCAACACATGCGGCTTCCTCCTTGCTTTTGACGACGAAGTCGCTCACGATACCTCCACATTCGACCTATGTAGGGCTTAAATATTTTGTCCACCATCCTTTGATAGGTGGCCCCAGATTCTTGAGGCCGAATGGCATCTTTTTATACGCAAAGACTACAAGTCGGTAATGAAGGTTGTCTTGGCGGCGTCTTCGTCGTCCATCAGGACTTGGTGATACCCTTTGTATAAGTCCAAAAAATTGAAGACTTCAGATCCGACCAGTAGCGTCGACCTTCTTGTCAATGTTGGGAAGGCGATAGCAATCCTTTGGGCAATGTTTGTTGAGGTCGGTGTAGTCGATACACATTTGCCATCCCTCCTCCTTTCTTCACCATCACCGGGTTGGCTATCCGGTCGGATATTTGACCTCGAACAAGATGTCGAGCTTTTAACACCGGTTCACCTCGTCGTGAATGACTTGGTTCCGCTCGGTGCAAAAATTCTTTGCTACGCCGAACCGGTTTTATGTTCGGTCGATGTTGAGGCGGTGGTGATGATACTTGGTGAGACTCCGATCATGTCGGGGAGACCAAGCAAACACATCTCGGAATTCCGTAGGAGTTGGATGATCGATTCTTTATTTCGGTGCCTTGGTGAGACCAACTTTGACGACCTTTAAGGGCTCATCTTCGCATAATGCGACCTCTTCCACCGGGTTGTCGGGGTGTACTTGACTCCAACTCTGGGTTCCTTTAATTGCTATGCACTGTAGGGTCTGGACCGAGGTCCCCGCACCTCGTAAAGGCAACCCGCATACATTCCTTGGCTTGCATTTGATCACCTCGGATCACGGCTGTTCCCTTGTGGTGGGTATCTTCATTGTCGTGTGATGCGTTGAGCATACCGCCCTTACAAATGCTCAGCCAATCTCGCCCCTAGTATGATGTTATATGGCGAGTGGGCCTCACTACTAAGAATTGCACCACCTTGGTGGAGCTCGTTGGTGACTTCCCACCGTGACGTGTAGCTCTATTATCCCTTCCGGCGCGTCTCTTCTTGGACGAAGCTTTCAGTGGTAGCGGCGCCAGTGCGGCGCGCTTCTTCTATCCCTAGTTTGTCAAAACATTCCTTGAAAAGGATGCTTACCGACGCGCCGCTATCAATGTACACGCGTTTCACCAACTTATTCGCGACCACTGCATGGATCACCAAGATCCGTGGGTACTATTGCGGTGCGGGTCGTCCTCGAAGAAGGTGATCGCCTCATCCTTTCTGAACCTCTTGTTGTTAGGCTCGCCGGTTCTAGGACTTCGGGCTTCGGCCTTCAGGGAAGACTTCGTGACTCCACGAGGGAGCCCCGTAATAGTGGAGATCACCCCGTCATATTGGGACTCGTCGTCTCCTTCCTCATCGATGTCGCGCTTCGCTTTTTTGTGGGGGGCGCAATTCCCCCTCTTCCTTTGCTTTCTCTTCTCTTCTCTCTGGTCGGCTTGGCGACCCTGTGTTTGGTACTTCTTCAGGGGTCCATCCTGAACCAACATCTCTATCTCTCCCATGAGTTCTTTGCATTCTTCGATGTCGTGCCCATAGTCTTCATGGAATGAGCAATACTTATCCCTGGTTCGGCGCCTCTTTCCTCCTGTCATCGGTCGAGGCTTCTCGAACAGGTTCATATGGAGTGCGTAGATTTCTACCCTCGGCTTCGTCAACGGGGTGTATTGAGGTCGCTCCGAGGCGTCACGCGGACCGAGCCTGGACCTTATAGGGCGATGTAATCTTTCCAAGGCGCTTCGCCGGCCTTGGTTCCGATCTTCCCTTCCTTCATCTCTTCTTCCTTTTTCCGGGGCCCCGCTTTGTTCGCTTTCGCTTGTCGACCTCGTCCGCTTTGGCGAACCGGTTGGCTATGTGCCTGCTACCGCAGATGCAGGGTTCGTGCCAGACGATCTCTCGGTATAAGGCCCCGGTAAGATGCCGCTTTGGAAGGCCGAGATGACTAACAGTCGTTCACGTCTTCGACCTTCAAACACTCCTTGTTAAACCTCGTCATGAAATCACCGATGGACTCGTTCGGCTTTGCCTTATGGTGAGGAGGTGTGCCGACGACATTTTTAACTCCGCCTCGAAGAACCATCGATGGAAGGTCGCCATCGTCGCGATAGGGCCGATGCTTCCGTGGCGGGCGTCGAACCACCGCGGGCGTTGTCGACGGTAACTCGGGAAGAGTTTGCACATATGAACGGAAAGGACGTTGGTTGATCATGTTATATTGGAACCGCGAGAGAAAGTTCGTGGATCCTCAATCCGTCATAGGGCGATGCTCGGTGCCGGTATTTATCCGGGAGCGAAGTGTTGAGTATCCTGTTTGAGAACGGGGTGACTATTTTCCCGTACCCATCGAAGCCATCCTCTGGAGATTGGGATGGAGTACGACGATCGAACTCGTTTTGGTGACTCGGACCGACCTCACGGCGGCCATGATGCCTTTTCCCGTGCTGCTCGCTCCTTGGAGGCGGGCGTAGTTCGTTGATCGACTCGTTCGCGATCGGGGCGGCTTGGGTGGTCACGACGTCCTCTCCCGCCGCTCGTTCCTTGCGCGGTCGGTTTAGGCCCCGACTTCTCGTTGTGGTACCTCGTACCTAGATGAGGCTTCGGCGTTTCTGTCTTCAGGACGAGGCCGACCCTGTGCTTCGATGAGGTACTGGAGAAAGCTCTCCTTATTTTTCTCGAGAAACCCCTTGACAGCGTCGTCAAGGTTTACTTGCGGAGCCGGAGGTTCCCCTGGATTGTTGCTACGATTTCTTTCGCTATGGTATCTTGCCTCCTGTAGGGCGGGGTGTCCGTGCTCGTCGAGACTTTGGATATATCCTTCTGGGGTTTTTTCTCTGATCGGGCTCTTCCCGAGCTGAGCTCGACATTCCCCCTCGCCGTCAGCATTGTTGTTGCCGGCGACGGTCCTGGATGCATGACTTCTGGTGTACCTGGTCATGATTATTTCCCTGTAAACGGTGGTTGATCGAAAACACAAAATTTCGTTTCCCACAGACGGCGCCAGTGATCGATCTTAATTTCGTAAGGGAAATAAATGCGCAAGAACACCAAGGATTTACGTGGTTCGATCTATGAATAAGATCTATGTCCACGGGAGAGAGAGAGAGTATTCGTGTATTGAATGTGTAAGAAGCGATTACAAAGAGTGTGAATGATCTATTTCGTCTAATCTAGCCTCTATTTATACACAATTATTTAGACCTAAATCTTAAATCCGAGGTCTTCTCTAAATAGGATTCGAGATCTAGGATAAGATCTTAATCCTATCCCTTCTCGAACTAGGATTCATTTAGATATGGCCGAGCCTTCTGCGTTCCCACTGGTTTTAGGGGTCTTCTTGGGCCGAACTTGTCCAGGCCGAGCTTGACGTCAGCTTTACCTGTATTGGGCCTGATGCTTGGGCCTGGTAGTTGGGCCATATCTTATCAATGTTAGAATTTAAATGTTGACGTAAATGATGGCCCGAGTAAGAATATAATTAATAATATAATTTAATTTTGTTAGGAGAAGAAATTAATTGAGGAATTAATACGATATATATCTCTTGGCCAACCACCGCCCCCACTTCTGAAAATTTGTACGAGTTTAAATTATTACCATTTTACTCCATTTTCTTTTGATTTTACTTCCAATTATACAATGTATATGCTCTAATTGCTTTACCCTAAAAAAGGTAAGTCCTTCTTACTTCATTATCTCGACAAGTATACTCGGGATGCTTAAATAAGATCTGAATGAAAGGTAAATGGCTAGATTAGATTATTGGGCCTAATTAATCAATTGTTGGACATTTAATTAATTAAACCTAAAAGTCCATACAACTAAGTAGTGGGTGGTTATCTTTATAATGAGAAGTTAATCTTTGAGATGAACGTGAGACCAGAATACAGACAAAACACTTGAAAGACATACTGCAAAATTCAATAGGAGATTCTTAGCTTCTCTCGTTGAATTTTGGACATCGAGGAATTGTTCCTGTGATTGATTAAAAGACACGTGGATACCATAGTTGTGGAAACGCTCTCGAAGGATACATTGGAAGCTTGGAAGCTTTACTACTACATTGGAAGCGTTACAAACACGTAAGTCTTCGATCTTCGTGTTCATAGGGCTCATCGCATGTTTAATTATAGATCTAGATCAGTTCTTGATGTTTTATTCCGCTGCGCATTAGATGTTGTCAAGAACGAATCCTAACAGTGGTATCAGAGCCCGGGGCTCGATTTATAATTAATTCGTGTTCTAATTAATTGTGAATTTATCGAAATTTTGAATTTCGTATTTTTCAATTTTATTTCGTTTGATTTTTCTTTTTTTATTAATCTATTTAAAAAAAAAAACGAAAAAAAAATGTAAAAGAAAATCGAAAGAATCTGATTTTGAATCTGGAAATTAGAAATTGAAAACGCCGACGACATCCTCTTCAATGTATCGCCACCGCACCGGAAACGCGAGGACACGGCGGTCGACGGCGGCGTGGTAGGCCGCTGCTGCTTGTTGCGTGCAGCGTCTGTGCTGTGCGCAAGACGCTTTCTCACCGTAGCGACAACACGGAGGAGGAGGGTCAAGCCAACGGTGCGCCAACTGAGCTCTGGTTTCCGTGCGCACTGGGTCACGTTACCCGGCGAGCTTTACATTGGTTTTATATCTTGAAAATCGTTTGGTTGAGCTTGTAAACAATGTTTCTGTTACCACTATTACAATCTCCTATCTCGATTTGAATACATGATTGCATATATCTGTGTCCCTTATCTCATATATGTTAGATCATACAATTATGTAGAAGATCACGTAAGTCCGTATGATTGGTCAAGCTTAATGAGATATAAAAGTTTCACACCGAGACAACTTGAGGACGAGTTGTCGGTATAGGCTATGGCATAGATAAGAAGTGACTTGACTTGGTTACTTGTCATGCTTTGACGTCTCGACGTATTGAAGGATCACGGATGAGATGTGTTCTTCTATCCGACCGTCGTGAAGAACCAAGATCTCGGTGACTTACGATGATCTAAACCTCGATAAGGTATTAGGTGAGTATGAGTTCTCATCCATCACTTTGACTTGTTATGGGTGAGGTTATATGTTCTAACCCAAGATTCTCCGCATCTTGGGTGGTGGCGATCTTGTATGTCACGCTAGTTATCTCAGTCGAGTCACCGTATCCGTTTAGGATGATGGCGTCCTTAAGGAGCTCAAAGGTTTATTGTACTAAACCCCGCAGTTGAGTTAGCTCAAGTACAATAATAAGGTTGAGTGGTACTACTTAAGAAATGAAGTTATTAATTGTTTTAAGCGATTGATTGCTATAAATGATTAATGGACGTTCGATATCTTAAATACGGGATTCGTAATGTCTAAGTGCAAGCCCGACTCAACTTCGTAATAAAGGGTAAGTCAACATTCTTTCTCTAGTGGCATGATCGAATGTTTATAAATTAATTTATGTTCGGGCCGAACATAAGATAATTAATTTATTTGAGGCCCATCTTTATTCCTTGCATTTGATCCCTGGGCTGGCCCATCCAGGCCCTTTAGCTTGATGAAAATCGGCGCCCCATCTATGCTCTCTAAGGCAAGATTTTATTCTCTTTATCCCACAAGGATATAATTATATTTATGGTATATGCATAGATCCTTTCCATATAAGATTATGGTAATAATCCCACGAGTATGGTAATAATCCTAGAGTATGGTAATTTTCCATATAGGATTATAGTAATTTCCATATAGGATTATGGTAATTTCCATATGGGATTAAGGTAGTGCATTATAAATATAAGGTATGAGATAAAGTCTAGGTTAATGCTCACATAATTAACATAGAATTTTCGGCCCCCTCATAGTCCAATTGAGAGAGTTTCGAAAATTGTGCAAAGAGAGCAAAGGGTGATTTTCCGAAGCATTCTCCATAGATCGTCCTCACTCGACGTTGGAGATTGGGCAATCGGGATCTGATCCGGAAGGTCAAAGCACGAGTCCGATCCGTTCGATCCATTCATCTCGTTCCATCGACCTCTTCAGATCCAAAGGTAAACACGAGAAAACACCTACGTGTTGCAATTAATTATATAGACGCATGCTAGGTATATAATCAATGTATGGTGAATCAAATATCCAAGATAGATCCTCGGGGTGAGGGCTAGACATATGTCATCCCTACACTTTCTGCGTGCGCTAGCGCGCTTGAGAGCCGTCATGTTTTGGGCGCTTAACGCCGAATCGCGACGTTGATCGAAATCGTCGATGGGGTAGGCGGCGGCGCGACGCGCGCGCGTTTGAAACCCTAACGGGCTTCGTCCGCCTGGGCCGTGGGCGAGCTGCGTGTGGGCCGTGGGCGAGCTGCGTGTGGCGTCTGTGCGCGGGGGGCTTCGTTGGGCCATCCGTGAGCGGGCATGAGTCTTGATTCTTGGGCATGGCTTCGGGCTCCTTTTGGGCCTTGTAAATGTGGCAGCCATGGGCTGCTGCAATTTAAAAAAAAAAAAAATTTATTAATTGAGAATTAATAAAATTTAATTTCCAATTACACAAATTAATTTATTAATTGGATTAATAAGTTTTGTTTAATGTTATTAATTTTTGAAATAATAACATTAATTTCGATTTGTATTAATTTGAAATTAATACAATCTACTTATGTACATGGATTTAATTTATTAATTTAGAATTAATAAATTTAATCACAATTTTAGAAATTAATTTATTAATTGGATTAATAAATTTTAAACTTTATTATTATTTTTGAAATAATAATATAAGGTTTGATTTTATATTAATTTAGAATTAGTATAATTTACTAATGTACATGGATTACTTTTATTAATTTAGAATTAATAAATCTAATCACTATTTTGGACATTAATTTATTAATTAGATTAATAAATTTTAACTTTATTATTATTTTTGAAATAATAGTATAAAGTTTGATTTTATATTAATTTAGAATTAATATAATATACTAATGTTCATAAATTAAAGAATTGATTTATTAATTAGATTAATAAATCTTATTTGATTATTATTTTAGAAATAATAATACTAAATGAATATTTATATTAATTTGGAATTAATATAAATGCCTACATCCACTTTTAATTAGAGAATTAAATTATTAATTAGATTAATGAATTTATTCGTTGAGCCCTATTTGCTGTTGTTCTGTGATAAGCATGTTATTTGATTTTATGCTTATATTTTAACTATAGTAGTTAGAGACCGCTTTTATTGTTTGGGTAGGCGGCGCCCAATACTTATAGTCCGTGTTACTATGTTTGGGTAGGCGGCGCCCAATATATGTGGTCCGCATTTTATGCCTAGGTAGGCGGCACCCATTAATTGTTTTGAATTTAATATTAGATATTGAATAAACAATTAGTATCACATGTTTTATCCCCACTAACATGGTTCGATCCATGATGAGTTTCGCAAGTCTACCTTTATTCCTTTGGGGCCATGCCTTACTTACCACTGCTCATGTTTTAAATAGGGTTCCTTCTAAATCAGTCGAGAAAACACCATATGAGATATGGTATGGGAAAATAGCAAATCTTAACTATTTGCGGACCTGGGTTGTCCTGCTTTTGTTAAGAAAATGCTGACTGATAATTAGAATCAAAAAGTGAGAAATGTTATCTTGTGGAAGATCACAAGGTTATCATCTCTAGGAATGTGACGTTTCTTGAAGACTCCTATGTTTCCAAGGAACAAGGTCACAATGAGGTAGATCTTGAAGAAATTCGAGAACCACAAAAACAACACAGAGGACGAACGATTGTTCAATAGTGTGAACAAGAATTCAGTGGGAGTATTTGACGATCTATTGGGAGGGAAAATGACTCTTAGAGGGCCACCTCGAGACAATGAGAGTCATCAAATACAAGATGACACAATAGTTGTGTCACCTCCACCTCAAGAAATTCATGAAGAAATTCTTGAGAATCTCCAAAATATTGATGAAGTCAACACGGAGGAGCCTACTCACGTTCAAAATGAACAGCATGAACCTGTGCAAACAACCCGACTCAATAGGCCACAGAGGACTCGTCGTGCATCCCAAAGACTGAATCTAATGGTTGAGAACCAAGATGATGAAGTCGAGTCGGATGATGATGACCCTAAGACCTATACTGAAGCTGTGTCCGACACCGATTCAAAGATGTGGCTCGAAGCCTTAATATCTGAAATGGACTTGATGTATTTCAATCTAGTCTGGAAATTAGTTGATGCAGATGGTTAGATACGAACCTACAAGGTTAGGTTGGTGGTAAAGGGTTATAGTTGACTATGACGAGACCTTTTCACCAGTTGTAAAAATCAAGTCCATTAGGATCTTACTTGTTATAGCTGCGTACTACATTTTGATATTTGGCAAATGGATGTCAAAAACACGTTTCTCAATGGAGAACTAGAAGGTGATGTCTACATGACTCAGCCTGAAGATTTTGTGTCCAAAGAGAGGCCGAATGCAGTATGTAGGCTAAAGAAGTCCATTTATGGACTTCAGCAAGCATCGAGGAGTTGGAACATGTAGGGATGACATATGTCTAGCCCTCGTCCCGAGGATCTATCTTGGATATTTAATTCACCATACATTGATTATAATCCTAGCATGCGTCTATTTAATTAATTGCAACACGTAGGGGTTTTCTCGTGTTTACCTTTTGATCTGTCGAGGTGGATCGAACGGTCGAGACTCGTGCTTTGACCTTCTGGACTATATCCCGGTTGCCCAATCTCCAACGCCGAGTGAGGACGATCTATGGAGAATGCACTGAAAAATCACCCAATACTCTCTACAAACTCTTGAAAATCTCTCCCAAGCCAACCTTGGAATTCTCGAAAATAAGAGGATAAAATGTGAGCATTAACCTAGACCTTATCTCATACCTTATATTTATAATGCACTACCTTAATCCCATATGGAAATTACCATAATCCTATATGGAAATTACCATAATCCCATATGGAAATTACCATAATTCTTTATGGAAATTACCATACTCCTAGGATTATTACCATACTCTCAGGATTATTACCATAATCTTATATGGAAAGGATCTATGCATATACCATAAATATAATAATATCCTTGTGGGATAAAGAGAATAAAATCTTGCCATAGAGAGCTACATAGGGGGCGCCGATTTTCCTCAGTGCTACGGGCCTGGATGGGCCAGCCCAGGGATCAAATGCAAGGAATAAAGATGGGCCTCAAATAAATTAATTATCTTATGTTCAGCCCAGAACATAAATTAATTTATAAACATTCGATCATGCCACTAGAGAAAGAATGTTGACTTACCCTTTATTACCGATGGTGAGTCGGGCTTGCACTCGGACATTCTGAATCCCGTATTTAAGATATCGAGCGTCCATTAATTATTTATAGCACTCATTGCTTAAAATAATTAATATCTTTAATTCCTTAAGTAGTACCACTCAACCTTATTATTGTACTTGAGCTAACTCAACTGCGGGGTTTAGTACAATAAACCTTTGAGCTCCTTAAGGACGTCATCATCCTTAACGGATACGGTGACTCGTCTGAGATAACTAGAATGACATACAAGCACCGCCACCACCCAAGATGCGAAGAATATTGGGTTAGAACATATAACCTCACCCATAACAAGTCAAAGTGATGGTCAAGAACTCATATTCACCTAATACCTTATCGAGGTTTAGATCATCGTAAGTCACCGAGATCTTGGTTCTTCACGACGGTCGAGACGTAAGAACACATCTCATCGTGATCCTTCAATACGTCGAGACGCGTACCGGCATAGACAAGTAACCAAGTCAAGTCACTTCTTATCTATCTCGCAGCTTATACCGACAACTCGTCCTCAAGTTGTCTCACCAGTGAAACTTTTATATCTCATTAAGCTTGACCAATCATACGGACTTACGTGATCTTCTACACATCGTATGATCTAACATATATGAGATAAGGGACACGATATATACAATCAAGTATTCATTTCGGATAGGAGATTGTAATAGTGGTAACAGAAACATTGTATACAAGCTCAACCAAACTGCTTTCAGTATACAAATTCAACAGAACATTTGTTTTGACATAGCTATCAAATTGTTTGACTTTGTCAGAAGCAAAGAGGACTCATGCGTTTATAGTAAGCACGAGAATGAAAACGTTGTCTACCTAGTCATATATGTCGATGACATTCTGATTATGGGAGCAACCGATCTATGATGCAATCCGTGAAAGATTGGCTGTCTAAATCCTTTATGGTGAAGGATCACGGTGAGGCCTCCTACATCCTTGGGATCAAAATCTATCGGGATGGACCTAATAGATTGTTGGGGCTATGGTGGACAGCCAGAGCTATCCGTGACTAGGTACACAGATGCTAGCTTCCAAACAGGAATAAGCATGTTCAAAGTCGATATCATCTGATTAGAGAAATAATAGAAATGGCAATGTAAAATTAGAAAGAGTAATCCACTGACGATATCTTAGCTGACCTTTTACTAAGCTTTTTTGAGAACTTGTGTGTTAGACATGTGGGAGGTTGGCGTTGATTCAGTGGGAGTTTAAAGTTTGTATGTTTTAAAAACTCCTTTGTTGAGACGTACTTTCTTTTGATCACAATCGAAGATAATGTTTATCTATGGGTTTTGTACTTTTAATGGAATAATTATTTTGATGTTTGTCGTTATTCTCTTATTTGTTCCCTTGAATTATCACTGTCATTTTTGCTTTGAGACATCAATGATATAGTATAATTCTAAAATAGCCCTAACCAATGATCATCAAGAATGGGATATTGATGATATGTCATAGGTTAACATGTGGTGCGCATCATTCTTAGAGAATGTAGTGGTTCTCGCAACTACGAGATATTTGATATCCGTGATGGACACATGAATACTTTGGAGAGTATTGGTATACCACTATTAAGTCGTTTGTTAGATGTCTACGATTTCTTAGTGCGTGGGTATGTAATAGTCCTTAGACTTGAGGTCATTACACATTTTGTTTGTTGAGTCTTTGTACTTTGACCAAGGCAACGCTTGCAGTGGCAAGACACGGCTTGGATTGGGTGCATCATGAGACAAATGAAAATGGTAGTTGAGCGAGAATGAGATTCATTCCTCGATTAGATTTTGAGTGAGCACTTATTTTCTCTATATTATTCGACCATAAAGTCATTGACCAATGCAAGAGATATATTCAATTAAAGTAATTGAATATGATCATAAGATGAGAAAAATGATTGAGCTATTGGGATAGACATATAGCAAAATCCTAGACTCAATCGAGTGTGTCATGAATGAAAGGATATTACATAAACTTCATGTAAAGGTTAGTTTACTATTTTCCACGTAAACGTCCGTCATATATCGAGTTCGCTGCACAACGCAGTCCAAGAGTTTTGTGCAGACTTTGATTAGATCATCGTCGGTAATGGGGCCTATTGGGTCACACTATCAAGTGTATTGTTAATCAGTTCAAGGATATATGCATGGTGCACGGTATGTTGTCTAATGCTAGTCCAAGTGGGAGATTGAAAGTTAAATGGGCTAGATTAGATTATTGGGCCTAATTAATTAATTGTTGGACATTTAATTAATTAAACCTAAAAGTCCATACAACTAAGTAGTGGGTGGTTATCTTTATAATAGGAAGTTAATCTTGGAGATGAACGTGAGACCAGAATACAGAGAACACACTTGAAAGACATACTGCAAAATTCAATAGGAGATTCTTGGCTTCTCTCGTTGAATTTTGGACATCGAGGAATTGTTCCTGCGACTGATTAAAAGACACGTGGATACCATAGTTGTGGAAACGCTCTCGAAGGATACATTGGAAGCTTGGAAGCTTTACTACTACATTGGAAGCGTTACAAACACGTAAGTCTTCGATCTTCGTGTTCATAGGGCTCATCGCATGTTTAATTATAGATCTAGATCAGTTCTTAATGTTTTATTCCGCTGTGCATTAGATGTTGTCAAGAACGAATCCTAACACTGAACGCCTTGATTCTTCATTTTGCGATTTTTTTAGGATTTCAAGTGCTTTTAAATTTTCTTTGCTTATCTATCTATTCTCCATTGACAATTAGTTCATCATCTTTAAATTTTCTTGCGATTTTTCAATTTGACTACCAATTATTGATTTGACGGCTCGATTTATTTAATTAACTGAGATTACGTTATTCGAGTAATCACGAAACTAATGAAAAATTGGCTGGTTTGGCTGATCTATTTAATTTGAACTCTCACACTCCTCAATTTGAGCTCTTTCTTGAACTCACCAAAACCTTAATAATCAATTAGTTAATTGACTCAATTAATCTTAAGTATCTAATTTTGAGCTCTTTCCTCAATCACATAATCGAACATTATTCAAAGACTAGACTTGGCTGGTTAGATTAAAAAGTTCAAGGATTTTAAAATGAAAAAAATTGCGCCATGTTCTATATCTTCAATTTGAGCTATTTCTTCAACTCTCCTAAATCCTTAATCCAATTAATCAAAGCCATAAATCCTAATTTGAGCTCTTTCCTCAGTCGCATTTGTTCGAATTCATTCGACCACGAATGGTCAATTTAACGACTTATGTTTGTTTACTTAACACTACATTTTTTCCTCAAAAAAAGAACATTAACACTAGAGTTTTGTTTTGTTTTTTTTAGATTTACAAATTTATGAAAAAATTGGGCGATTGAGTTTAAAGTTAGTGGGAGAATAATTAAGTAGCTATGTCGACGAGGGCTAGTAGTCATCGATCGGCCAACGGACCCAACCCACATATTAATTCCTAGGTATGTAATTATAACTTAGTTGTTGTGAGGTATCATGCATGAAATTCCCACGTTTTCAAGACATACATCTCACTTTAAATATGATCTATTTTTTTTATATTTGTAAATGAAGTACGTAGGTGTTGAAATCAGAATGAGGTAGCCTCAATCTCGTTGTAGGTGAAAGTTTGATTCATCAAACATAGTTTATGACCAAAGTGAAAATATCACGTGAGATGTCATCTAATATAAACGAACCTCTATACATACTCAACTATCATCAAAGATCATCAATCAACCATCAAAATTCAAAGATCAAAGCTTTAGCATTGAAAACTCAATTTGACATCAAACTAAAACTTTTCAACTTTTGAATATGTCGGCCGAAAAATCCGAATAAATCATTTTAAGCATTATTCATATCATAGAATCCAAATTTGAAGTCAAAATGATCAAATAAAATAAAAAATCCAACATTATATGGGCTCAAAGTTTCGGCCAAAAGAGGGTTTCAACATAGGTTCGATTTCAATCATTTTTCTTGCTCAAAATATGTTTATATCTACCCAACAACACATATATGAAGGAAAATCAAGCATATCGACATCACAAGTTCAAGATCATAGCCTCCAAAATTTTCAAAAATATCAAAATTCCAAAGAATGAACATATGGTCGAAAATTCAACATTAAATAACTCATAGGCGATGGATCTAATACAATATCAAGAGATAATTGAACAAAACATGTGTCACAGCCCAACTTCTTAATCGAGAGATTAGGCCGTGACTAATGACTTTACATGAACTATTAGCACTAATGACGATACAAAGAATTCAATAAGGGATATGACAATAATGTATGGAGAATAAATACTGGATGTCATCAAAGAATGTATTAATTTCAAAAAGAACAAAATGATTTGTTTTCATGAAGTCGAATGAATAAAAGGAATAATGGTGGAAGGATAATCACAACTTTCGACTTTTGATCAAAAAGGGGTTTTCCTTCTACAATTGCAACAACAACAACATAACGATCATTCAATTCAGAGTGTGGCAACAGAAATGGTAGTTGAGTTATATGTATGAGGACATATAACTCTGGGCATCAACTTATAGCAACAAGCGCCAATGTTTCAATTATCAACAAGACGAAGTAGGCATCAACATAGGTTCAAGATAAACTTTCACCAACATATCATCATAACAAGTTTAATTCCAACATTCTCAACATGCCTTATAATAGACAACCAACCAAGTCTCCTTCGAGTAAACAAAATATCAAGGAGTTCGACTCCAACAACAAGAGATGTCAAGGAGTTTAATCTCAACGATCATAACCAAATGTACGAAACAAACAGAATAATAAGAGATGTTGTAAACATATATGACGGAAACACAAAACCATGACAACCACAGTGTTCCTCTTTCCAATTCCATCTCTACGATCCTTTCGAACCTGCATGTTTAGAAATACATGCAGGGCGTGAGTACATAAGCACTCAGTGGACACATGCCGAAAACATTTAAAACTTTGCTCTTAGAGCTATAAGATTGACTTGCCATAACTTTGCAATACATAGGGGTTTTAGTGAAAACCCGCATGCTTTTCGTAATAAAACACTTACTTGCTTTCACTTTCATAGCATTAAAACAAATGCACATGCATGATCTTTGTCTGCAGACATCTTTCTCTTCCCATATCCACGTACTTTCTTTGTGTTGAGAAGTAGGCCTCCTTCTCAAACACCTTAACATTACATACCCGTGTTGATGGTCCCGAAGGGTACCATGCCACGGTCATACCCGACATCGGTAATATTCTTTCATTCTTTCTTTCATCATTTCTTTATTTCTTTCATTTCCGTGGATAGGTAATGCATTATGCTCATGCTCAAACATTCGGCAAGTCAATAATTTTGAATGTCATGCAATAGATAATGAAATAATATAAATTAGCACGTGCTATAAGTTTTCAGAAAGCCCACCTGTTGAGTTACTCGGTAAGCTTAATAAACTTCCCTTTCTCTTCGTCCTCTTTCTCTTTAATCGCCTTGCCCTTTTTCGACGTACCTTATTATTTATTCGATAATATTAGTACTCATATGAAAGGGCATTTCTTATCTATTAAACACATATAAATTTTCCTTATTCATTCTTTTCATTTCTTATGTTTTGTTTAGACATTTTTTGTCTAAACTTTTACCTATACACATTTAAATCTTTCGGGTCATTGCATCATTTTATTCTTTAAATTTTCTTCATATTTTCTCTTATTCGACTCTCACGAGTCTACTTCGATTTCAAAGGAACATTTGATAATTGTTTAGTATGATTTTGTTCTTAATATTCATATGCTTTTGCATGTCGTTTTCAATGATTTTTCCTATTTATGCCATCAGTTTGATTAATATGTATCGATTCAAACTTATTTGGTTTGATTCGATGTTTTGTAGAAAAATGGTATTAAATAGGATGAAATGAACCCATCAAGAGGTATCCTATATTTAAGATCATCTCGATAGGAGTCTATAGGCCCAAATAGATCGCAATTCGGAGTTCGGAAGAGAGAGAACGGAGCGAAACATGAAGTCGCAAGACGCCAGTCTGTGAAGCACGTCGGCGCGCGCCTGCGTCCGTCTTGGCGGCGCCGCCCAGCCAGGCCCAAATCTCCCAATGTGCGTTCAGCTGCTCCAGCCCCCCCCCTCCCCAAGCATGCGTTCAACCTCCTCTGCGCTCGCCGAGCTCGCCTCAACACCCCGCCCCCCCACACGCCGCGCTTGGCCCAGCATGGCGCAACGCGCGCCACCGCAACGCCCAAGCAATGACCTTGCCCCCTCCTCCCCACGGGTGCTCGTGAAGTCCAGCGCTTGGCGCTTCAACTTCGTCCGACGCTGCGTATGCAACGCCGGCCTCGTCTCAAGCAGGTGAGGTTGTCCCTCCCGCAGCGCCGGCATCATCTCCGTTCGGTGCTGGGATCCTCTCACTTTCCACTCCAGAGAATCCTCGCGTCCGGTGCTGCAATGTTCGGTCTGATCTTTCCAGGGAGTGCTCGCATCCGGCGCTTCATCCCGTCCGACGCTGGACTCTATTTTTGAAGCCCAATTTCGTCGTTTTAAATGGGCTTTTCCGAGGGTTATATAAAAAGGAAATCAGCCGCTATTGTGAACACACACACATTCACAATCTCCACTCACGCACGCATTCTTCTTTTCTCTTCATTTTTCTTTCTTTTCCTTTCCCTTTCCAGTTAATTATTTTATACTTGGATTAACAATTGGGATTGTACGATTCCGGATTTTTGAAGACGAATTTGTCTATGAATGGTTGTAAGTCTTTCTCATTCATTTATGTCTATGTAATTGCTATGAGGATGATTTCTGCTATGAGATGAATTATTGTTTTATAGAGTAATACATGTTAGGTTGTTCTTATCTTGAATCGTGATTGTTGGGTTGATGATTTGCGATTTTCTTATCCGTATAAATTGTTTATTTTATGATCTTCATGCATTGTGTTCGAAAGAATAGTGTAGGTTGATTGTGTGCTTATGTTTGATTATGAAGATATGTGAGAGCAGATTTATATTAAATATAAGTTTGAAAATGAAAGTGATCGAGATATTGGTTTGTTGTTGAGTAATTAATGTATGTGGATATGGTTTTTGCTATCGTGTGCGTTTGTAGTTAAATATCCTTCGTAGTTGATGGTGGGTTGATTGAGAGATCCCCCACCATTAAGTTCGAGTCTAACATTAACGTAATCGAGAGATTAGTTAGTGTTGACCGTTTGGCGAGAGGTGTGGGTGTTTTATGCATTGTGTGCCGGTCTTTGATTCATTAATAGCGAAGATAGATTTGAACCCTAGAACACCGTCTCCAATTCCGTGTATCTGTCAATTCCTATTGTTGTCCAAGTGCATCCGTTTTACATGCTTTATCTTATTTCGTGCTTTCGTCCGTTCTGTGACAGAACCCCTTATTTTAGTACGTTAGTGTAGGCAATTAAAATTTACGAATTATTTAAGTATAATTCCAAAATTAAATATATGTAATTGATATCTAATTATGTGGATTTATGGTATAATCAAAAGTTACCATATGTTAAATTCTACATAAAAAGTAAATAAATCAAATAGATCATGCCATGGGCCCAAAATCTATGGGTTTAAGCTAAAAGCCCATTCCTGAACTTCCTAAATTAAGTTTTCCTACAACTATAAATATGGGGTTTAGGAGGCTCATAAGACACACAAAATTAATTGAAGAGTTCAAGCATTTGAGGAATTCTCTACAAAGTCTCTCCAAGAAGCTTCGAAGTCTTCTTCAACATTCAAGGCGTTCTTCGTGCAAATCACCACGTTCTTCGCCAAGATCATTCTCCACCTCAAATCAAAGATGGTGTTCAATTCGGAAATATGGTGAATACCCTCCGCATTGACGCTCAAACTTGAAGATCTTCAAACGTTCTTCAACATATCAACCCAAATCTGACAGCCGATCTGAAAACAAGGCCAAGGTCCTTCAGATCAACATTGTCAAGTCCAAACTTCAAGTTCAAGAAGATCAAGGAATCACATCCCCTCCAAACAACTCGAAGAACATCAAGATCGTTCAACAAATCAAATCGAAGAGAAGAATTGAAGTGAAGTAAAGTAAAGGAAGACGAAGATTTGAAGAGCTCAAGACACTCGAAGAATCCTCTGCGAAGCATTCTCCGACATTCAAAGTCTTCTTCAATCATTCAAGGCGTTCTTCGTTCTTCGCCAAGATCATCCTCCAAATCAAATCAAAGATAGCGTTCAATTCGGAAACAAGGTGAAAGCCCTCCGCATTGACGCTCAAACTTGAAGATCTTCAAACGTTCTTCAACATATCAACCCAAATCCGACAGCCGATCTGAAAACAAGGCCAAGGTCCTTCAGATCAACATCGTCAAGTCCAAACTTCAAGTTCAAGGAGATCAAGGAATCACATCCCCTCCAAACAACTCGAAGAACATCAAGATCGTTCAAGAATTCAAGTCGAAGAGAAGAATCAGAGGATAGATAGAGATCGAACTCATCTCAAACTCATCAAATCCAAATCAAATTGATTTTGTATACAATTTTGTATTTATAAAAATTTAAATACAAAAATTTGTGTTATAAATTTTGGCACACCCGGTGGGACATCTCTACCTCTCATCTCTACTCTTCACCAAAATCTTGAACGATGTTCATCCAACAACATACAACCAAGGTCGCTTCAAAAGCTTATTCAGAGAGCATTGGCGTCATCACGCGAAGCAAAGCTAAATAACTTCAAGAAGCTTCGAAGTCGGCCATCGCCAGGGGAAGAGAGCAACACGTTGCCACTCTGAATGAAGAATGTGTTGGTTTTGAAGGAAGCTTCACATCCCCTATCGCAAATTCTATCACAAGTTACACACTTGAGGCGCCTGTGATGATGACAAACACTTCCACCGTGGAAGAACAACTTGTAAATCTTACAAGGTTGGTCGAATCTTTGAGTATACACATCCAAGAGCAAGATGCCAAGATTGCAAAGCTCAAAGGAGAAAAGGCAGAGTCAAGTCACATAAATGATGAAGGAAGTGAAAGGAATGATGAGGACGAAGAGATCCACGAAAGGCAAGAAACTCATGAAGAAAGCGAATCGTCTGTAAACACTTCCAAATCTCTTCCGATGGCTTCATCAAAGCGAGAACAACTCAAGGAGTTCATCGAGGTGACTATGAAGAAAAATTCATGGAAGCTCTAAGTCATCATTGATTTACTCTAAGTCGTATACCCAAAGGATCGACAACTTGAGAATGCCTCTTGGTTATCAACCACCTAAATTCCAAAAATTTGATGGCAAAGAGAATCCAAGGCAACATGTAGCTCACTTTGTCGAGACATGCAACAACGCCGAACATTTGGAGATCACCGGTCAAGCAATTGCTCGTTCACTCAAAGGAAATGCCTTGATTGGTATACGCACTTGGAATCAAACTCATTTGATAGTTGGGAGTAGCTGAGCACGAGTTCCTTAATCGCTTACAAAGACCGGAAGAACGATCGGATGGTGGAGCTCACGAGCTCTTGTCAGTTCAAAGAAGAGCCAGTGATCGACTACATCAACAGGTGGAGAAACCTATGCCTCAATTGCAAGGATCGGTTATCTGAATCATCTGCTATCGAAATGTGCATCCAAGGAATGCATTGGGGCTTGCAATACATCTTGCGAGGAATTCAGCCCAAGACGTTCGAGGAGTTGGCCACCAGAGCTCACGATATGGAGCTAAGTATGATAGCGAGCGGGTTCAAAGGGCCTCCACTCCAAGAACCTCAGAAATTCAAAGAGAGGCAAGAATTTAGAAAGGAAACCAAGTCCTTTAACAATTCTCCAAAAGAAGAATCAATGGCGACAAAAGCAACTCCTGTCAAGTTCCTAAGAAATGATGACAACAAAAGCGACAAGCAGACTTTTCCTCAAGACATGGGGCAAAGAAGGTTGACATTTAAAGAAATGCAGCAAAAATAATATCCTTTCTTAGACTCTGACGTCTCTGGGATCTTCGATGACCTGCTCAAAGAAGGACTGGTCGAGCTGCCTGAAATGAAACGATCAAATGAGGCAGGAAGAACTGATGATCCTAGATATTGCAAATATCACCGATTGATTGGGCATCCCATACATGATTGCTTCATACTCAAAGAAAAGATCATGCGGCTAGCTCGAGAAGGGAAGATATCACTTGAAGAAGAAAATGTTGCAACAAATGTTGTCACCCCTGAATCCGACGACATACCGGAAGGAATTGGGGCATTTTATGATACGACAGACAAAGTAAGAGATCAATTCAAGTTAACTATAATTGATGATGAAGGTGTCTTGTCAATCACATTCTCCAACGAGGATTTACAGCTTGGGTCAGAGCCTCATAATAGGCCGTTGTTCGTGAGTTCTTTCACCCACGAGCAGAAAGTCAATAGGATCCTCATTGATGGAGGATCGGCTGTCAATATCTTGCCATTAAGAATGTTGAAGCAATTGGAAATTCCAGTGGATGAATTATCCAGCAGTCGACTAATGATCCAAGGATTCAACCACGAAGGACAAAGGGCCATTGGCGCCATAAGGTTGAACTTGCTGATGGAAGACATGAGTTCAACTGCATTGCTTCATGTAATTGATGCTAAGACATCCTACAATATGCTTCTTGGTCGGCCGTGGTTGCATGAAAATGGTGTAGTCCCTTCTACATTGCACCAATGCCTCAAGTATCGTCAAGACGGCATCGTAAGGACAGTGATCGGCGATCAAAAGCCTTTCTGACGTGTTCGAGTCGTATTTTGTCGATGCCAAATTCTACATGACAAAGACAACAAAAGAAGTGGAAATTGAGCATGACAAAGAACTTGAAGTCATTCCGATTGTCAAGAACAAAATGTCTCTCTCCTAGATGGACTCATTCGAGGGACTGACGATGCCTCTGACCAAGATCGATGCTAAAAGACCAACTCCTCCACCTCTTCAAGGGTTTGTTCGACCAAAGCAAAGTAATGCTATCGAACATGGAGAATCTTCAGACAACGAACTCACGAAGTATTTTGGTCCAAAGGCATATAAGCTCCTCGTCAATGCTGGATACGATCCTCAAAGAAGCTCTACGCTGAAATCTCACTTGAAGAAGAAAGATGATGTGGTCCAGAATTGTAATACCCCGTATTTCTATAGCAGAGATTAGCTCATGATTAAGAGCTTAATAAGAAGGACATTGCATCCTTAAGAAAGAGTTGGTTAAGTTAGAAGCTTTTGTGTTAAGCTTGAGTTGAGACGATAAATTTCGCAGATTTGGGATAGAATCGAGATAAGATTCTTAAATCTAGTTGAACATAAGAAGACCTAGATTTAAATAGTCTTGAGATGATAGATACATGCTCAAATAAGGCTTGATTTGAAAAATTGAGAATTTCAAAATTTACGTTTTATGGCGTCGGCGTTTGCGATTAAGCTCGAATGAAGAGCAAAATATTTTAAAATGGTTTTTAAGGTCAAAAATATTTTTAATATGTATATTTTGATGTTTATGAGTAATTATTGAGGTTAAAAGTAAAGATTTAAAAGAGGTTGTTTTATCGGATAATTAGTGTCGATTTCTTTGCGATAAAAGCGTTGTACATTATTCTATAATATTTATAATTATTTTCTACAACAAAAGTGATTTTTATCTATTAAAGAAAATAAGAAAAAGAATGGAAAAGAAAATGTTTCTAGAAAGGGTGAATAATCACCCTAATAAAAGAAAATCAAAATTTAATTAATTATTACATAATATAAAGTATTAACTTTAGAACATTCTATCATATTTCTCCTCATTTCTCTACCTCACTCACGGTTACACACACACACACATATTTTCACACATTAATTTTCAGCATTTGGGGTTCAAAAATAGGAAGATCCGACCGTTGGATTTTCGATCGGTCTTCGAATAAAGGTATAATCTCGTACCGAGAATACATTTACGGTTTGAAATTTTTAAAAACATGCCTATATGTTGAAATCAGATTTTCAGTCCTATTGTATTGATTATGATTGATTATGTTTTGTTGATTATTTATGAATATTATGATAGATTCGACGTCTACGTATTGTTTAACGTTGAAATTGTAAAGCATATGTTTATTATTTATAAATTCTTGTAATTTTCGAAAATAAGGGGCATGTTTGATCTTGAATATATGATGTTTATATGATTGAATTGTCTTCATATATATGTTACTAGATTGATATAAACGTGTTTGGAACAAGAAAAACGTTTAAAATCGAAACTATACAAAATTTCCCAAAAGGGCCGAAACCCTAAGTCCATATATTGTTGGATTTTTGATTTTATTTGATCATTTTGACTTCGTATTTGGATTCTATGATATGAATAAAGTCTAAAATGATTTATTCGGATTTTTCCGCCGACGTATTCAAAAACGGTAAAATTTTAGTTTGTCGGCAAAATTAGTTTTCAAAGCCAAAGCTTTGATCTTTATGTTTATTGATAAAATAATGATCTTTAATTATAGTTGAGCATGTATATAGGTTTGTTGGGGTTAGATGGCGTCTTACGGGAATTTTCGACGTTAGACCTAAAGTGACGCGTCTTAAGGGATTTTCGGTTATTGGCTAAGATGAGATGATTGAAGCTTGTTGTTGAGTTTCCTATGCATATTGAGACATATGGTGATGAATTGATGGAGTTTGGGCTATGTTTGGTTGATCCGGTGTTGATTTGGTGATCGTTTTATAAGCGTTCTGTTGAAATTTTCGATAGAAATTGTTTGTTAATAAGATGCTAGAGGATGCAATGACCCAAGTTTTGATAACCATAGTGTCTTAGATTTGATATCGAAAGGATATGGTCGTGTCAACGATTAAGATGAGTAATGTTCTTGTTTGACTCTTGATAGGCTTTTATGCCGTTCTATGAGGATAAGATATGGATAAAGGAAGAAATGGAATTGAAATTGGAAATTAGTTCCTTAGCTCTAAGAAACATCCAGGTGGGTATAAGTATTTTCTGTAAAATATGCTTATGCTATTAAATATTTTCAAATGATATGATATGATTATGCATGAAAGATGACATGAGATTTTATGATATGCATTTAATTGTATTGTTTTGAAAGTTGATTGACTTGCCAAAGTTTTGAGCATGAGCATAAGCATAATGCACTACCTATCCACGGGAAAGAAAGAAAGAAAGAAAAAGAAAGAATTTACCGACGTCGGGTATGACCGTAGTTGAGAACCTTCGGGTCCAACTCGGGTATGTGATATAAAGGTGTTTGAGAAGGAGGCCTACTTCTCAACACGCAGAAAGAATCCGTGGATATGGGAAGGAGAGAAGAAAGTTGCATGCAAACATGATACATGTATATGCATATGATATTATGAGAATGAAAGCGAGTAAGTATTTATTTATGAAAGTACATGTTATGGCAAGTCAAGTTTATAGCCCTAAGGGCAAAGTTTATCATTATGTTTTTGGTGTATACCCACTGAGTGCATTTTTGTACTCACGCCCTGCATATATTTCTAAATATGCAGGTTGACCTGGAAAGAATGCTGGAATCGAATGCTGCGCGAAGGAGCTTCTCCAAATGTTGATTCATATTAAGGTTGTTCTATTGTTATTGATATGTTTTGTTGCCCAGAGAGTTATGTCTTCATACATAATTCTCAGCCACGTTTTTATTCGTTGCCGAGCTTTGACCTTACTTGCTTATGTGTTCTGATATGATAAAGTGGTCATGTCTAATGTTCGGTGAACAAGAATTTCTCGAATGCTCAGAATGGTTTTCGTCGGATTCAATATTATTCGGTTGAATCGTTGTCATTCCATGTTTTAAATTGTTGATAAATCCTTCTTGTTGACAAAACATTCTTGGAAACCTATTTTATATTTTACCTTCTTGAACTGTAAATGTTAGATTCATTCATAAAGAAAGTTGTTAACATCTCTTTTCTCGACACATTTTTGAACTCGTTCTTGATGAAAGTTGGTATCATATCTTTCTCTTAATATACATTTGGACACAATTGTTGATAATTTTTCTTCTTAACCCTAAATCACGGCCTAATTACATGTTTAGGTGGTCGGGTCGTGACAGAATGGTATCAGAGCGGTTTTGAATTCTAAACCTGTGAAACCTTTGTAAATTTGTGCAGTTTGTGCACAGTTTTGAATTCTGAGACTGTGAATCCTAGTGAACATTGTCTCAGCTGAGTACAGTCTTGAAATCTGAGCATGTAAATCCTTGCGAATTCTTATACACCTTAAGTATATGAATTCTTTTGAGCTGACTCTGATTGAGAATTTGAATTTATAGAGTCATCTGTTTGAGTCTATCTTGAGAAAATTAGTTTATGGAATCAGTTGTTTGATTCCGATTGAGAATATGAGTTAAAGAGTCAGTTGTTCATAAGAGAAGCTCAGCATTCGATTCCGTCATCTCTAGCTCACCAGGTAAAAGTTTATGCTTAGGATTATGATTATGTTTATGAGTATGACAATTATGGTTATTTCAGATGATGTTGAGTATACGCCTTAATGAATGAATTGTTATATGAGAATGAGTGAAATGAGCTATGGCTATTGCTCTATGAGCTAAAGTTGAAAAGAAGTTCTGAGAAGAGATGGCAGAATAATATGAATATGTCTCCACAAGAGTTCGAGTATTGTTTTATCTATGATGACGAGGATCGTCCAGACAGTTTGGGAGAATACGACTGGTTTGTCGTCATTACGATGGTCGTCGTTTTGTTAATATTCATCAGCGAAGATTAAAGAGAATTTCTATCTATATGAATCAGACGAGTAGCTTACCTTGAACGAATTTCTTGTTTGACTTCATCGTTTGTGAAAAGAGACGAGTGAGCAAGACGTATCGAAAATTGATGAAAAATTTTAGTTGATCTCTTTAATGCCTAAAGAGTGGCAAGATTTGGGTTGTTGCTTTTGCCATTGATCATATTGAGTCTAGTTTTGTTGCTTTTGAGTAAGTTGATTTTCCAGACTCCTAGTCACCATCAAATTCCAATATTATTTACACTTGAGCCCCCTCATTTTGATTCATTTTCCTATTGCTAAATCTATCTCAGTTGTTTATCAACTTCAGTTGGTTGATAATTTTTCCTTCTCCATTTGGGGATGATGATGATGAAAACCTTGAATCCATAAATGTTGATTCTTATATGCCTGAGCATGATACTAGTCCCTTATTCTAAAAATAGAGTCTTCCTTATCAAATGCTCAGCTAGTTATGTCTGAATCTGATGTAGATCTTATACAAATTGATTATTCTTAAGTCGATATTGAAATTGCCTTATTGATTTAGATTAATGCAATCAGCCTTTCGCATCTCTTGAGATTCCTACATCGATTCAGTTCATTCTATTTTCTTATGTTTCCAAGATTTCTCCTTTGGAGATTTGAGAAAAGATTCAAGTCAGTTTATCGAGACCCCAAGTGTCTCGAAATTTTCGTGTATGAACCCAAGTGGTAACAGTTGTTGGCACAGCACAGCTACAACCCTAAACATTGGTCAATTGTCTTCTGTGACAGCCTTTCATGGATGAAATGGAAGCTGATAGTTGTAGAACATATCGGATGTGTTTTGCCAGAAATATCCAAACACCTGTATACAAAACCCAAATGACAAAGTTTTCCCCTATTTTGTAAAGGGTCCTCAGAGATGTAAATTTCTTTCCTTGATGTCTATACGATCATTTTGCTATCCAACTGTTTCATTTCACATCAGAACTTGGTGATACGCAATTTTGAAGACCTTTGAGATCTGATTTTATTTGTTGATTGAAAACCTTTATCCTGTCTTGATAAGCAAAATATGCTGCATTTTGGTATTCTTCTGCAATGCAGTATATCACCCAGAAGAAGAAATTCTCATTTTGAAGATAAGAAAGTACAATTCTTTTCCCAAACTTTATTTGTACTTTCTTCCCCTTAAACCAATTGTAGAATGACAAAGTTTTCTGTGTAAGATCCTTTATTTCTAATGAAGTTGATAACCCCGCTGCTATTAAGAATGAGTTTACGTCAGTGAACTAGTTTTCAAGTTTGGAGAACTCCGATTAAGAATATCCCATATGTATATCGTTAATGTTGAAGGATTGACAGTTTTGATGAAGAGTACGTCAGAAAGTTCTTTCCTCCGAGTACTTAAACAATTTTACGCGGAAGCAGTTCAAGGAAGATTGTACGAAAAGTATCTACCATGGAATTCTGCAAATCGAAAGAGATTTAGCTTTCGAGCATGAAGCAAAGAAAGAAGATTGTCGCAGTATATAATCGTGAATTCTGAAGATTAATTCATGATGCTCTCGATAAAGTTAAAAAGATGAGAAGACATACGTGTCGGTTACCAAATTAAAGCGTGGGTGATAATCGATTGACTCACGAAATACGCTTATGTTATTTTGATCTTTATCACGTACGAAGCAGACAAGTTAGCTCAAGTATACGTCGAAAGATGATACGTTTACATGGAGTGCTCGTCTCAATCACTTAACTAGAGACTTCAAGTTTACATCTCGTTTTGGATGAGTTTATAATAAAGGTGGATACAAGATCGAATTTTAGTACAATTTTAATCAGCAATAGATGGTCAATTTAAATGGACCATCCAGACGTTAGAAGACAAGATCGAAACCAAGATTTATATGGCGCTCTATGAAGTTTTCTACAACAGACAGTGTAGATCGTCGTTTTATTAAAACGCACTGAAGAAGAAAAGTGTGGACCAGAAACGATTTAAAGAGATGGTCATAAACGTACGACAAGCACAGACAAGAATCCAAGAAGTTATCGAGATGTATCGAATTGTACGAAATTCAAGAAAGATTGGCTAGTTGCCTACAGATAAGCATTTTTTTTTCCGAGTTCGAAAATATTCGCGATGTGTTCTATAGGTTGCAGTTATGAAGATATGTGTTTAATCCATAACACATCATATCTCAAGAGAACAAATGTTCGCGAACAAGATTTAAGCTACGACGAAAAATCAGAATGCATCTTAGATCGATATGGAAGCATGATGAGTTAGAAGAGACGACATGAAAGTTAAAGATCAGATGATAAAGAAATATTCTGAGCTTTTGCTGATGTGCTAAATTTCGAGGACGAAATTTTTTAAAGGGGGTGAGAATGTAATACCCCGTATTTCTATAGCAGAGATTAGCTCATGATTAAGAGCTTAATAAGAAGGACATTGCATCCTTAAGAAAGAGTTGGTTAAGTTAGAAGCTTTTGTGTTAAGCTTCGAGTTGAGACGATAGAATTTCGGCAGATTTGGGATAGAATCTGAGATAAGATTCTTAAATCTAGTTGAACATAAGAAGACCTAGATTTAAATAGTCTTGAGATGATAGATACA
This sequence comes from Salvia rosmarinus, assembly GCA_036937905.1. Classification (NCBI taxonomy): domain Eukaryota; kingdom Viridiplantae; phylum Streptophyta; class Magnoliopsida; order Lamiales; family Lamiaceae; genus Salvia; species Salvia rosmarinus. The sequence goes on from JAODLM010000884.1 coordinate 62,804, forward strand.
TGCTCAAATAAGGCTTGATTTCAGAAAATTGAGAATTTCAAAATTTACGTTTTTATGACGTCGGCGTTTGCCGATTAAGCTCGAATGAAGAGCAAAATATTTTAAAATGGTTTTTAAGGTCAAAAATATTTTTAATATGTATATTTTGATGTTTATGAGTAATTATTGAGGTTAAAAGTAAAGATTTAAAAGAGGTTGTTTTATCGGATAATTAGTGTCGATTTCTTGCGATAAAAACGTTGTACATTATTCTATAATATTTATAATTATTTTCTACAACAAAAGTGATTTTTATCTATTAAAGAAAATAAGAAAAAGAATGGAAAAGAAAATGTTTCTAGAAAGGGTGAATAATCACCCTAATAAAAGAAAATCAAAATTTAATTAATTATTACATAATATAAAGTATTAACTTTAGAACATTCTATCATATTTCTCCCTCATTTCTCTCCCTCACTCACGGTTACACACACTCACACACATATTTTCACACATTAATTTTCAGCATTTGGGGGTTCAAAAATAGGAAGATCCGACCATTGGACTTTCGTTCGGTCTTCGAATAAAGGTATAATCTTGTACCGAGAATACATTTACGGTTTGAAATTTTTAAAAACATGCCTATATGTTGAAATCAGATTTTCGGTCCTATTGTATTGATTATGATTGATTATGTTTTGTTGATTATTTATGAATATTATGATAGATTCGACGTCTACGTATTGTTTAACGTTGAAATTGTAAAGCATATGTTTATTATTCATAAATTCTTGTAATTTTCAAAATAAGGGGCATGTTTGATCTTGAATATATGATGTTTATATGATTGAATTGTCTTCATATATATGTTACTAGATTGATATAAACGTGTTTGGAACAAGAAAAACGTTTGAAATCGAAACTATACAAAATTTCCCAAAAGGGCCGAAACCCTAAGTCCATATATTGTTGGATTTTTGATTTTATTTGATCATTTTGACTTCGTATTTGGATTCTATGATATGAATAAAGTCTAAAATGATTTATTCGGATTTTTCCGCCGACGTATTCAAAAACGGTAAAATTTTAGTTTGTCGGCGAAAATTAGTTTTCAAAGCCAAAGCTTTGATCTTTATGTTTTATTGATAAAATAATGATCTTTAATTATAGTTGAGCATGTATATAGGTTTGTTGGGGTTAGATGACGTCTTACGGGAATTTTCGACGTTAGACCTAAAGTGACGTCTTAAGGGGATTTTCGGTTATTGGCTAAGATGAGATGATTGAAGCTTGTTGTTGAGTTTCCTATGCATATTGAGACATATGGTGATGAATTGATGGAGTTTGGGCTATGTTTGGTTGATCTGGTGTTGATTTGGTGATGCGTTTTATAAACGTTACGCTGCCGAATTTTCGATAGAAATTGTTTGTTAATAAGATGCTAGAGGATGCAATGACCCAAGTTTTGATAACCATAGTGTCTTAGATTTGATATTGAAAGGATATGGTCGTGTCAACGATTAAGATGAGTAATGTTCTTGTTTGACTCTTGATAGGCTTTTATGCCGTTCTATGAGGATAAGATATGGATAAAGGAAGAAATGGAATTGAAATTGGAAATTAGTTCCTTAGCTCTAAGAAACATCCAGGTGGGTATAAGTATTTTCTGTAAAATATGCTTATGCTATTAAATTTTTCAAATGATATGATATGATTATGCATGAAAGATGACATGAGATTTTATGATATGCATTTAATTGTATTGTTTTGAAAGTTGATTGACTTGCCAAAGTTTTGAGCATGAGCATAAGCATAATGCACTACCTATCCACGGGAAAGAAAGAAAGAAAGAAAAAGAAAGAATTTACCGACGTCGGGTATGACCGTAGTTGAGAACCTTCGGGTCCAACTCGGGTATGTGATATAAAGGTGTTTGAGAAGGAGGCCTACTTCTCAACACGCAGAAAGAATCCGTGGATATGGGAAGGAGAGAAGAAAGTTGCATGCAAACATGATACATGTATATGCATATGATATTATGAGAATGAAAGCGAGTAAGTATTTATTTATGAAAGTACATGTTATGGCAAGTCGAGTTTATAGCCACAAGGGCAAAGTTTATCATTATGTTTTTGGTGTATACCCACTGAGTGCATTTTTGTACTCACCCCCTGCATATATTTCTAAATATGCAGGTTGACCTGGAAAGAATGCTGGAATCGAATGCTGCGCGAAGGAGCTTCTCCAAATGTTGATTCATATTAAGGTTGTTCTATTGTTATTGATATGTTTTGTTGCCCAGAGAGTTATGTCTTCATACATAATTCTCAGCCACGTTTTTATTCGTTGCCGAGCTTTGACCTTACTTGCTTATGTGTTCTTATATGATAAAGTGGTCATGTCTAATGTTCGGTGAACAAGAATTTCTCGAATGCTCAGAATGGTTTTCGTCGGATTCAATATTATTCGGTTGAATCGTTGTCATTCCATGTTTTAAATTGTTGATAAATCCTTCTTGTTGACAAAACATTCTTGGAAACCTATTTTATATTTTACCTTCGAATCAGAAATGTTAGATTCATTCATAAAGAAAGTTGTTAACATCTCTTTTCTCGACACATTTTTGAACTCGTTCTTGATGAAAGTTGGTATCATATCTTTCTCTTAATATACATTTGGACACAATTGTTGATAATTTTTCTTCTTAACCCTAAGTAACGGCCTAATTACCTGTTTAGGTGGTCGGGTCGTGACAAGAATACCAAAGTGGGTTTGGGATTTGTACCAAAACGCCTGTTTGAATCACCATCAGAAGGACGGCTTCATCTCACTACATTTCTAACAATGCATACAAGTCGACCCCGAATGACAATGAGGAGTTGGGCAACAACTCAAAAGTTGTCAAGTGCTACTATCCTTGAAATGTAGTAGTTAAAGCATGTAGATATGTACATATATTAAAAGAAAAGCACAAAATGAAGAAACCAAAAGCCAAAAATTGAGAAAGCAAAAAATCAACAAAAAGAAGCAACCATGCTCCATGACACACGAGCCTAAAATGCTTGTTAACTACAAGAGAAAATCAAAATATCAAGACAGCTCCATGACGCACGAGCCTAAACTGCACGTTATGGCAAAAAAAAATAAAAATAAGACAGCTCCGTGACGCACGAGCTTAAACTGCATGTCACTCCTGACCCGCAAGAGTTTAAACTGTGTAGGGCTCCCCCGCTCTCCTAAAACACAAGTTGATCTTTTGAACTACGTTTTGACTTGATCCATTTCAAAATGGTTCGTAGGCAGCTTAGATATCTTCTAAGTTCACTCATAATATGTGTTTTCTCCTTCAAGTTGGGTGATCAAAATTCAAGCTCGACTATTAAAGTAAAATGATACACACTTTTGGAAGAGATGTGAGGTGAAAATTGTAAAGAAGCAAAAACATGGGCAACAATTAGAGATGATGGAATCTTCACTACTTTATTGTCAAGACATTTTAAGATGACCTCAACTTTTGAGTCTAGATTTACACCTTGAAATGGCTCCACTTGTTAACTCCAAATTCAATGTCGCCGATCTACTTTGAAGATGGTTCTACCATGTCGAGTCCAACTCCACATCACCGCCAGTTTGAAGATTGTCCCATCTTGATAGTTTCAACACAATATCTCCAAACTCGATTCGAAGATGACTTCATCTTGATGAATTCAGACTTCGTGTTTTTCGACGGGCACACGACTTTTAGCTCATCCTTCGTAGCCGCTTCTAGCTCGCTGAGGTCGTGATATCGATCTTCACCAACGCTTATGCTTCAACTCTCTTTGCGGATGGTACACAGCTTCTAGCTTCCCATTCGTGGATGGTACGCAACTTCTAGCTCCCTCTTCATGAATGCTGCATAGCTTCAAGCTACAATTCCCTTTGCCGATGGCTCACAACTCTTAACTTCTCATCCTCCGATGGGGCACAACTTCTAGCTTCTCCTCAGTCGATGACAATGCACAACTTCTAGCTCCTTTCCACAGTTGCTTTTAGCTCGCTAAAGAGAAAAAAAGAAGAGTCAAAATGTTTGTTAAAAAAAAAGGAAGCAAAAAAAACGTTGGGCTGTCGATTAAAAAAATTACTAAGTGGACTATCAATTAAAAATTGGGACGTCCACTTATTCTCCAAAATAGAAGAAATGGGCCCAAGCTTTCGTTGGGCTTAGTTGGGTGTTGGCCCGTACATTTAACTAAAAGTTGAGTCCGTTTGATCTCAAGACACCGAAGAAGTGGATGCCCGATAGTTAAATCAAGAAAATGGCATGCTGTTGATTTAAATGACTATACAGGCCCGATTTTGGAAACGAACTCATGAAGTCCAAATCCAAGTTCAAATTAAATTGAAGAACTCCTTGAAACGAGTATAAACTTTCTAAGTTCAAAATTCAAGAACTCCTTGAAACGAGTATAAACTTTCTAAGTTCAAAATTCAAGAACTCCTAAATACGAGTATAAACTGCTTACAAATTCAAATCAAAGTCGATTTAACCCTAAATACGAGTATAAACTGTTTACAAATTCAAATCCAAGTCAAAGTCAAAGTCAAGAACTCCTAAATACGAGTATAAACTATTTACAAATTCAGATAAAGTTCAAGAACTCCTAAATACGAGTATAAACTGTTTACAAATACAAATCCAAGTCGAAGAACTCCTAAATACGAGTATAAACTGTTTACAAATTCAAAAATCAAAGTCAAGAACTCCTTGAAAGGAGTATAAACTTTTCAAACTCAAATTTAAGAACTCCTAAATACGAGTATAAACTATTTACAAATTCAAATCAAGTTCAAGAACTCCTAAATACGAGTATAAACTATTTACAAATTCAAATTCAAGTCAAAGAACTCCTGAATATGAGTATAAAATATTTACAAATTCAAATTCAAGAACTCCTCGACAAGAGTCTAAACTATCTAAGTGAATTTCGAGACTCGTCCATTTTCAAGACAACTCGTCCATGAACGAGCCTCGATGGGGCAATTTGTAGGCAATTAAAAGTTACGAATTATTTAAGTATAATTCCAAAATAAAATATATGTAATTGATATCTAATTATGTGGATTTATGGTATAATCAAAAGTTACCATATGTCAAATTCTACATAAAAAGGAAATAAATCAAGAAGATCATGCCATGGGCCCAAAATCTATGGGTTTAAGCTAAAAGCCCATTCCTTAACTTCCTAAATTAAGTTTTCCTACAACTATAAATATGGGGTTTAGGAGGCTCATAAGACACACAAAATTAATTGAAGAGTTCAAGCATTTGAGGAATTCTCTACAAAGTCTCCAAGAAGCTTCAAGTCTTCTTCAACATTCAGCGTTCTTCGTGCAAATCACCACGTTCTTCGCCAAGATCATTCTCCACCACAAATTAAAGATGGCGTTCAATTAAGAAATATGGTGAATACCCTCCGCATTGACGCTCAAACTTGAAGATCTTCAAACGTTCTTCAACATATCAACCCAACCGACAAATAGATCCGAAAACAAGGCCAAGGTCCTTCGATCAACATTGTCAAGTCCAAACTTCAAGTTCAAGAAGATCAAGGAATCACATCCCTCCAAACAACTCAAGAACATCAAGATCGCTCAACAAATCAAATCAAGAGAAGAATTGAAGTGAAGTAAAGTAAAGGAAGACGAAGATTTGAAGAGCTCAAGACACTCAAGAATCCTCTCAAGCATTCTCGGACATTCAAAGTCTTCTTCAAGCATTCAAGCGTTCTTCGTTCTTCGCCAAGATCATCCTCCAAATCAAATCAAAGATAGCGCTCAATTCGAAACAAGGTGAAAGCCCTCCGCATTGACGCTCAAACTGAAGATCTTCAAACGTTCTTCAACATATCAACCCAACCGACAACCGATCCGAAAACAAGGCCAAGGTCCTTCGATCAACATCGTCAGTCCAAACTTCAAGTTCAAGGAGATCAAGGAATCACATCCTCCAAACAACTCGAAAAACATCAAGATCGCTCAAGAATTCAAGTCAAGAGAAGAATCGAGGATAGATAGAGATCGAACTCATCTCAAACTCATCAAATCCAAATCAAATTGATTTTGTATACAATTTTGTATTTATAAAAATTTAAATACAAAAATTTGTGTTACAGTTAGTATTTCTTTTCTGTTTTCGTGTTTGACATAGAACCGTAGCCCTGTTATGCCTTCCTCGAGAGATTCGACTTGGGTCGACCTTACCGCTCTATAAGGACCTCGTACTATTGTGAGCGACTGAAAAGAATAATTTTGGTCGGAACAAATTTTGGCGCAGTTGCCGGGGAAGGCTTTAAGCTTTAGGTTTTGTGTTGCTTTGTTTTTCGTGTTTCCTCCCCCGTGCTTCTTCTTTTTATTTCTTTCTTTTTCTTTGTTACTATTTTCTCCAACAGGTGCGTGTGATCTTGTTTTTGTAGTTGGTGTCTGTTAATGCAGGGTTATCAGTGATAGGAATATGGTCAGACTGGTCTGGAGGAGGAAAGCATGTCGTATTGGGCAAATTCTCCTTACAAAGAAGGAGCCCAATTCGACTATTTTGAGGGATACCCGTTAGGCTGTGAGCGTCAAGCCTATGATCCCTACTGGAGGCATCCTCAGAGTTCTTCATATAATCAGGACCACTTCTTCCAACAACAGCCGGTGAAGCCGACATTGGAGGATTAATTGCAGGCATTCATTCAGGTGAGTCAGCCGGTGAAGCCAACATTGGAGGAGTTATTGCAGGCTTTCATTCAGGCGAGTCAGCCGGTGAAGTCGACATTGGAAGACACACTGATGTCTTTCATACAGATGAGTCAACAAAGGTTCGAAATGTTGAAACATCTATCGAGCGTTTAGAGACTCAAGTCACCGCTTAAGCGATAGTGGAAGAATTGGTCCACAACCAAAGTGTGGAGGAGATGCCGAGACAATTAGAGCAAACTTCTTTTGTCATTGTCTATGAAGATGATGAAGTTGAGGGGAGAATCAGGGAAGTTGATGAAAGTGAAGAGTCGAGGACTCATCAAGCCGAGACTAAGTATGAACAAACAGATATCTTCCCGATCCAGTTGAAGGATGAGGAGAGGACAAACGTTGAGGTAGCATCTGTAATTTTTCAACATCCTAATTCACCATGTATTGTGCTCCAGGAATTGAGGTTATCTATTTTGCTTTGAAGAATAGGATGTATGATTTAGCTTAATTAATTCATTATTTGCTACCTTAACTGTCCTTTGTGCTTACATTATTACTACTGATGCTCTGGTTGAGATGGTATTCCTGCAGGTGAAGGACTATGGATAGTCTATTTTTCACTGGTGGAGCTCGTGCCATTGAAACGAGCGCTACGTGGGAGGCAACCCACGAGTTTACTTGTTTTTCTGTCTTGTTTCTATTCTTTTTCTTTTCAGGTTTTTAATAAGTGAGATGAGAATTGTGGCGGGTTGCATATCATGAACACTCGAGCCAATCGGACGCCGCCACCGCTGCACCTAGTTGACTTGCTCTCCCAATTTCGTGGAAGTTCACTGCACTTCACCTTTATGGCTTCGCCTAAAGTGTGGAGGCGTGCTTGCCGTCTTTGTGTGTTTGCATGTGACTTGTATTTGTTTGGGTGTGTCGTCCTCCATTTTATACCTTTTGTTTGGATTTGAGTATGCTTTTCTCTAGTATACTGAGTAGAGTTGAGTGAGCATGATTTGATTGGGTATGCACGTCCGAACTGATTTCTAGTAATTTTATCGATCGTGACTTGGCTTGATAATTGTTGATGATTGATCTAACTGTGGGGCACGTCAAGTAAATTGTGATGAAGTGATATGTGTGGTTGATTGTCGTTGCTATTTATATGGTCCCCTTGTGTGTCTTATCTCGAATAATTTTTTTTATGAAAAATATGAAAAAGTATGTTATAAAAAAATAAAATAAAAGTTGGAATAATTTGTTGATGGTTGAATAAGTGAGCTTAAGGTTGGAATAAGGGCTCCACCCTCTCGCTCCATGTTGCTTCTCGAATGGAAGCTCAAAAGTGATGAGTATGGAAAACCACATTAGGATACTCGGGTTTTCAACTCGAAGGTTTGACTTAATGAATATTGTCCTATAATCCTTCTTGAGTCGTCACATCTGGTATTGGAAGTTGTGTGTTATGATGAAAATGAGATGTGTTATGCAAGGATCTATATGAATTGGCTTTTTGATTATTAAATACATGTAGATCAAAAATTATGATTTGTTTAGACTGAGCCGCGTGCTCAATCAATTGTTGATTCATTATCATGTTGAGAAGTGTATTGGTTTAGAATTTCCAGGATGATGTGAAGTCATGTTTTATCCATTTGAATTTATGTTTACTTGATTTGTTTTCTCGTGTCGTGATGATGATGTTTTCTTAAGGACAAGCAAAGGTTTTAGTGTGGAGAAGTTGTTTACTATGATTTTTTTCTTATTATTCATATGCTTTTGCATGTCGTTTTCGATGATTTTTTCCTATTTATGCCGTCGGTTTGATTAATATTTATCGATTCGAACTTATTTGGTTTGTTTCGATATTTTGTAGAAAAATGGTATTAAATAGGATGAAATGAACCCATCAAGAGCTATCCTATATTGAAGATCATCTCTATAGGAGTCTATAGGCGCAAATGGATCGCAATTCAGAGTTCGGACGAGAGAGAACGGAGCGAAACCGCTGGTTGTGCACGCACGCGCGCTAGCTGCTCAGCGCTGCGCCGCGCCGTCGGCTGGCAGCGCCAGCGCGTGCTCCAAAGCTCCCAACGCGCATTCAGCTTCTCCAGCCCCCCTCCCCCAAGCGTGCGTTCAACCTCCTCCGCGTCCGCTGAGCTCGCCCCAACACCCCAGCGCTCGTCCCACACGCCGCGCCTACTCCAGCGCTGGCCGCAACGTGCGCGCCAACCGCAACGCCCAAGCAGCTGACCTTGCCCCCCCCACGGGCGCTCGCGAAGTGCAGTGCTTGGCGCTTCAGCTCTGTCCGGCGCTGCATATGCAACGCCGGTCTCATCTCAAGCAGGTGAGCTTGCCCCTCCCGCAGCGCCGGCCTCATCTCCGTCCGGCGCTGGGATCCTCTCACTTTCCACTCCAGAGAATCCTCGCGTCGGGCTGCGATGTTCGGTTTGATGTTTCCAGGGAGTGCTCGCGTCTGGCGGTTCGTCTCGTCCTGCGCTGGACTCTATTTTTGAAGCCCAATTTCGGCGTTTTAAATGGGCTTTTCCGAGGGTTATATAAAAAGGGAAATCAGCCGCTATTGTGAACACACACACATTCACAATCTCCACTCACGCACGCATTCTTCTTTTCTCTTCCTTTTTCTTTCTTTTCCTTTCCCTTTCCAGTTAATTATTTTGTATAACAATTGGTATTGTACGATTCCGGATTTTTGAAGACGAATTTGTCTATGAATGCTTGTAAGTTTTTCTCATTCATTTATGTCTATGTAATTGCTATGAGGATGATTTCTGCTATGAGATGAATTATTGTTTTATAGAGTAATACATGTTAGGTTGTTCTTATCTTGAATCATGATTGTTGGGTTGATGATTTGCGATTTTCTTATCCGTATAAATTATTTATTTTATGATCTTCATGCATGGTGTTCGAAAGAATAGTGTAGGTTGATTGTGTGCTTATGTTTGATTATGAAGATATGCGAGAGTAGATTTATATTAAATATAAGTTTGACAATGAAAGTGATCGAGAGATTGGTTTGTTGTTGAGTAATTAATATATGTGGATAGGGTTTTTGCTATCGTGTGCATTTGTAGTTAAATATCCTTCGTAGTTGATGGTGGGTTGATTGAGAGATCCCCCACCATTAAGTTCGAGTCTAACATTGACGTAATCGAGAGATTAGTTAGTGTTGACCGTTTGGTGAGAGACGTGGGTGTTTTATGCATTGTGTGCCGGTCTTTGATTCATTAATAGCGAAGATAGATTTGAACCCTAGAACACCGTCTCCAATTCCGTGTCTCACAATTCCTATTGTTGTCCAAGTGCATCCGCTTTTACCCGCTTTATCTTATTTCGTGCTTTCGTCTGCTCCGTGAGACCCTTATTTTAGGACGCTAGTATTTCTTTTCTGTTGTGTTTGACATAGAACCGTAGCCTGTTAAGCCTTCCTCGAGAGATTCGACTTGTGTCGACCTTACCGCCTATAAGGACATCGTACTATCTGAGCATGAAAAGAAAAATTTGGTCGAACAATAATTATTATACTTAGTGAATTAAATTCACATTCTTTCTTTAGTATTTAAACATAACTTTTCAATTAATCACTTAACTTAAACTTTTCATTACCAATGGAATAGTATGTCATTAATACACTTAAATGACATGTCTTTAACTACTATATATTCTTAGTTTTATAAATCAATTCTATATAACCATATAACACATCTTATACAAACATGGATTCATTCAACATAAATATGTGCATAAGCCTAGCCTTTCACATTCTTAGTCCTAAAATTCATAATTAAGCTTCATTAGTACTTATTTACCAACTAAATTTATAATCCATATGATTTACACATAATAGCATTAAACTATAATTTCCCTTTTTTTTATAATTTTTGAAACTTTACTAATGTACATAAATTATTTTTCTTTTCAACTTTCCTTCAATTTAGCATTCATTTATCATATATTAACATTTCACAACAATAACAATAGAATATATCAACTTTAACATAAATATGTCCATTAAACACCTAAACTAAAATTTTCCATTTTCAACATATAAACTTAGAAAATTCAAATAAATTCACAATATGCTTAAATCATAATATTAAACTCATATATCAAGTTAATTGAAGAAAATAAAATCAACATATCACTCCTCAATTATTTTCGAAGTTTCAAAATATATATATATTTTCTAAATTTATTTTATTAAATTTTCTTTCAAATTACTAACCTAAACATGCTTTAAGCCCATAATTGCAACTTATTTCCAACATAACTTCAATATTTCATCACCTTAACATAAAGCTTATGAACTAGGGTTTTCAATTTCTACACAATTTTACAATTAAAGCATCAATACTTCATTATTTCTATACTAATTCATCAATATCATCACATATCATAATTATTTACCAACAATCATCACATAACATTTAAATCCTTCAACCTAATATCAACAATATCATAACATATTTATCAACCATAATTAAACTTAAAAGGTAGAAAAGATAGAAATATTACCTTATCCAACCTTAATTCAAGCTTAGAAATGGAAAGATGGAAATTAAATGGCTTAAGAAGATTTTCTTCCAAGTGTGTGTTAGTGTGTGTGTGTGCGTGAGTTTAGGAAGCAAAATGATGATTTTTAGAAAGTGTTAAATAGTGTAGAGATAGTATATTTATATAACAAATTTTATTTTATTTTTAATTTATTTAATTGCTTGATTATTCATCAACTAATTTAATGCATATGCTTGGTCACCAATTAATACATATGCTTATTCTCCAAGTTTTCAATTAATGCATGCCTACTCATTGTTTCTAGAGCATTCTTTATTAAATGCTCTTAAATTCTTATTTCCAACTTAATATTAATAATATGGTATGTATAGGTATTTTATTTAATGATACTAACCACATATATATAAGACTTATGTTCTTAATTTTATTACTTTAGGAAATAAAATACTTTCATTATAATTTCACATTCATATAATTATGTTTACTATATAACACAAAATATAACACATAATAACATAACTTTATATTTTCGATAGTCATATCATTTATTTGATCATTAAGATCAAATAATCGATTTATAATATTTTAAATTTCTAAACAAAATCTTTTATTCATAAATTTTAAAATTCAATTGTCGATCACATTTTATTTTGCTAAGTGACATTATATACTTTAAATCATAAGCATACCTATTTTCTTTCTTATTAAGGATCATACCCATTTAATCTTAATCGTTGATTAATTACTAATTAAAAGTTAGGGATATTACATTCCCCAAAAGAAATTTCGTCCGAAATTTAGTACCTTAGATAAACAATTCGGGATACTTTTGTTTCATTTGCTCTTCTAACTCCCATGTCGCTTTTCTACGAACCATGATGTTTCCATTGTATTTTAACAAAGGAATAGATTTATTCCATTTTGTTCTTTCCGGTCTAAGATACACTCGGTCTTTCTTCGTAGCTTAGATTTGGCTCAGAACTATTTCTTCGATGAATGATGTGTTTTGGATCAAACACATATTTTCGAATTACAACACGTGGAACACGTTATAGCGCCAAAATTTGGTGGCAATGTAAGCTTATATGCTGGTCCAACTTTCTAAAACTTAATGCGGTCCTATAAATCTCGGTTTTAGTTTCCCTTGATTCGAATCGATGTACGCCTTTGGTTGGAAAGCTTTTAGAAAACTTTGTCTCAATTTGAAGCTAAGTTCGTCAGCGAACATTTACGTCTTTTGGCGATCTTGAGCTTCTTAAATTCTCTTCTTGATTTGGCGGTCCCAACACTTTTCTTTCTCGACTTCGTCCCATAGAGAGGCGATCTGCATTTCTTGCCGGAGAGCTTCGTATGGCGATATTGATTGTAGCTTGATAACTATTGTTAAAAGAAAATTAAACTAACGGTGGCTTGTTCCCATTGTTCTTCGATCTAGTATTACGGTTCGGAGTATATCCTCAAGCGTTTGAATAGTTCTTTCCGTTGACCGTCTGTTGAGGGTGGAAAGTTACTAAAATTCAATCGTGTCCCTAATTCCTCTTGAAGCAAAATCGAAGATAAATTTGGAGTCTCGATCGAGAGTAATGGACATGTACTCCGTAGTCGTACTATTTCGCGAACATATATCGGCTAACATGTTGCTCTATAATGTGAATTGGAATGAAATATGTGCATTTGGTGGACGATCCACAATTACCCATATAGCGTGTTTCCATACTTGATCCGGGTCTGATACAAAATCCATAGCTATGTGTCCCATTTCCATTCAGAATCTCTAGGGTTGCAGCTCCCATATGTCGCTTGATGTAGCGCTTGACTTGTTGACATGCTGACACGCTCTGAATAATGCTATCTCTCGCTTCATTCCGTCCACACAAATTGTCGTTTGAGATCTTGATACATCTTCGTGCTGCTGGATGTGATGTATAAAGCGAGTTATGAGCTTGTTCATGATTTCATCTTTTAACTCTTGGTTATTGGGTATCACAATCTTGTTTGAACATAATTGCGTTATCTCGAGCTTCATAGTAATCTTGTAATCCTTCCCTTCGATTTTAGCTCGTAACTTTTCTAGTTGTTCATCTTGTCGTTGAGCATTTATGATTCTGCCTTAATGGTACAACCACTAGCATCGATATGATACTCGCGGTGGTATCGGGAAAAAGTACTACTTCATCTTTAATTTCTCAAAATCTTCGATCGTTCTTGTTCTGAGTGAGAATCATTCCCAATTGTCCTCGACTTTTCCGACTCGGCATCGCCACATCGTCGCTTTTCGGATGATATTTGATTTGACAATCATAATCTTTGAGTTCAAGCCACCTTCTTTGGCGATGTTCAAATCTTTTGCTCAAAAGTACTTTACCTCTTATGATCGTGAAAATTTGCATCTCAAGCCATACGAGATAGTGCCTCCAAATCTTCAACGCATGGACTACCACGCTAATTCCAAATCATCGTTGGATAGTTAAGTTCGATGCGGTCTCGTTGTCAGCGCGATAGCGATGACTTTTCCTTCTTGCATAAGTATGCATCATAGTCCATTCTTTGACGCATCGGTATAAAGGGTAAATTCTTGATCGGTTCGATCAATCAATCGTGGTCTTGTATTATCGCTTGAGTTCTTGAAAACTTTCTTGCATTCCTTGGTCCATCGAAATTTTACTCCTTTCGAGATAATTACATCATGGCTGCGATTTTGGAAAATCCTTTGATGAATCGTCGATAGTAGCTGCGACCCTAAGAAACTCCGATTTCATTCGTGTCGTGGTGATCTCCATTCTTTCTGACACTTTAGCGGATCAACCTTTATTCCTTGCGATCGATATGTCCAAGAAATTACTTCTCTCACCAAAATTCACATTCTTTAATTTGCATACATCTTTTCGACTCTTAAAGTTTCTAATATAATTCTTAAGTGCTTCTCATGTTTTTGTTGTCTTCGAGTATACAAGAATATCATCAATAAATACTAAGCGCAATTTATCAAGACAATCGTGAAAACACGATTCATCAAGTCCATGAACACGGCAGGGAGCATTTGTTAAACTAAAGGCATCACTACAAACTCATAATGACCATATCGTGTTCGAAACGATAGGGATATCTTGAGCAATTTTTAGCGATGATACCCGATCTTAAATCAATCTTAGAGAAAATACTAACTCCTTCAATTGATCAAATAGATCATCTATCCGAGGCAACGGATATTTGTTTTCAAGGTGAGCTTGTTCGATTCTCCATAATCTATCACGTCCTTGGGTACCATCCTTCTTCACGAACAAGCGGGTGCTCCCATGGAGATACTGGTCGAATAAACCCTAAGTCCAAGAGTTCTTGAAGTTGGATTTTCAACTTTGTAACTCTTTGGAGCCATACGGTGAGTGCCTTTGAAATAGGTGCCGATCCGGGTTCTAGATCAATCGTAAATTCATTATCTATCTTGAGGTAACCACGGTAGTGTTTGGAAATACATCTTGATATTCGAACTATCGGCACATCCTCTAGTCTTCTTTCCTTCTTGTTATCATCAAGGTTCAAATATACTAGATAGGCACAATTTTCCTTATTCCTCATGGTTCCGAGTAATCTGAGATTATGGAACCTTCTTTCTTTCCTCTCAACACCATAAAAAAGTGGTTTCTTTTCACGGAGAATGGAATAAAATTTCCGTCGTTCGCATTGAATTACTACAAAATTCTCTGTAGCCGTCTATCCCTAAGATAATATCTACATCCCACATTGGTATTACTCAGTAAAATTCTTGTTTTCAACTTAAGATTCCTAACTCAAATTCTATGTTGGAACATATGTGGGAAATTATTATGGATTTACCTAAAGGGTCATCACTTTCAAATCTGGTCACTTGTTCTACATTCACTTAAAACATCTACACATGTCATAGAAATAAAGAATCGAAGCTCCGTTTAATGTTCCCATGCACGGATTTTCGACTCTCTCTCGCCTTGAGTTTAAAGCGAATGCTCTCGATATTGAGGTTGAGTTTGTTGAGGTGAGGTGGTAAAATCATCGATATTGTGGTACCGATGTCAATCGGCTTCGATGAAAGCTACCACTTATAGCCTTCATTTGTAGCATTTGTTTAGCGTTGACTTTCTTCCACTTGTAGTCTTTATCGGTTGGGCGTTGTTAGCATAATGACCTATTTGGCCACAATTGTAACAACTATTGGTACTCATCTCCGATTCATGAGCTTTATTACATTTGGGCACAAAGGTATTCGGGAGGATTTGGGATTGGTGATGGTTGATTTTGGAAGGGTGGTCGGAAGGAACTTGAAACAGTTGGTTTGATCTTTGCGGGGTTTCTTATTTGGGAAGTCTCTTGTCTCCATCTTCTTTCCTTTGAAAGCGTTGATTGTGGGGCATCGACTTTGTGGGGTTTGGCTTTGAGATGGAGTTGGATTTGGTTCGGGCCATCTTTACCTGCATCTCTAATTCCATGTCTAAAGCCCTGTCAATGTTTGACATATGATAGGCGGTTGACTTGCCAAAATGATTCTTATTTCTGACGTAAACTGGCGGAGCAGTTCGACCATTTTCTTGTCTGTTTCTATCTTATGCGGAGCATAACGAGATAGGGTGCAAAATTCCTATCATATTCGGTCACTTTTCTTTCCTTGTTTTAGATTCATGAACTCAATTTCATTTTGTTTCTTGTAGCTTGAGGAATGTATTTTGCAAACAACTATTCTTTAAATTGTTCCCAAGTAAAATTCTCCAATCTTTCGGGGTGAGAGTCTTACGTGATTTCCACCAGTCCGGTTCTTTAGCGAAGAAATGCACAAAGGCTTCCTTATCTAAACATTCAAAAATTTGAAAATTCTTTCCATTGTCCGAATCCATTCCTCTACCTCGGCGGATTACGGTTTCACGAAGATGGTGGATTTTGTCGAAGGAATAATTCGAAATCTTTCGTATTTGGAGGAGGGTAGGTTCGTGTAGGTTGGGGTATGTTTTCGCTTTCTTGTTCTTCTACCACGAGTTTGGTTTGCGTCTTGGTGGCATCTGCATTTCGGATTAATGAGAATAATATATATGCGTATGCGTAAGGATATAAGAAAGCGAGTAAAATGTCATTTTTAGCAAATGGAGTTACATGTAAGTAAATTCGCACAATTGTATAAACATTAGGTTCAAAGATAAGCAAGAAAACAAAATCATCATAACATAAATATCTTTAAATTTTATTTTTATATCACGGAAAATTGCCTCTTAGAGGACCTTTTACATAGAGGAAAATTTTGCATTGCGAGTAGGCAATGGAAACTATTCCGGTTAGTCTAGGTTATACATCCATCACTATCTACACTCCTACTTAACTATCTATTTACAAATGTACAACACTACGTCACATTCGGATCTATTTCATCGTATTCTAATCCATCCTTGATGCCATATCATCTTCATTGCTCGGATCAAACATCTCGTTTCTTCATCCACTCCTTCTACTCCTACATTCACACGGTATATCTTTCATATTCTCTCATCCGATACCTCCTCAATACATTCATCCTCCGGTGGAAGTTCGGAAGACGATTAGCAAGGAGGTAGAATAGGAATAGGATCTCGATGTCAAAGAGAAGGATCCGTAATAATTGGCATATCGCTCATGAAGAGGTTGCGGTTGGTAGTACCACAGTTTATACGAACTCGGTTCATATTTAAAAGATCGTGTGATACTAGTTGGCTAGATGATCCAACCTCCGTTTCTTGAAAAGAAAAGTGGGTAGGGTTTCGTTGAGATTCATATGTGTATGTGGGTGGAGAAACATTTACGAACAGCGGTGATCATACCATCTTAAATCGATGGCATCCATATCAAAGTCATAATCAAGTTCTTAGAGGAAGTTCCTCTCAATAAGTTCTTGAGGAAACTCTTCCTCGAAGAGTTAGATAGTTGTCGGGAACAATATGGCAGCTAAAAGTAAGGACATCAACAGATGTGAGTGGTCGAAGAGTGATAGTATCGGTTGTACAACTTGATCTTCATAAAGAAATATCGAGGTTTCCATCAAAGATTGAAACGGTCGAATCTACTACGGTAATCTTGGATTCACCTATCTCAAATGAGGTTCATTACTTTCATAGAAATGTCGATGTTAGATATTATAGGCGGCAAAAACAAAACCTTCCACGGGAGGTTACCGGAGGTGGACTCGGTAACGATCATCTCGAATAATATTCACGAATCCCAGCTCTGCAAAACTATGATATTCAACAATATAATCTAGGAACGACAGCCCCATTCACCATCCGGAAGGAAGTACACGTATTATGCAGAATACCATCCGTTTTACTGAATTCCAACTTGCATCCATAGCTCAAGAATCTATCCAAAATTCTATTAAGCTCAAATTCCTCCATTCGATATTCATAGAATTGATCGGCGCTGATCGTGAGAGGTCTCGGTCGTAGATCGAGTCCTTGCCATCCTAGAATAAAACATAAATACTAACTAAAATGTCTTCATCTTTATGTGCTTAAATGCTCAAAGCTTAACAATTTTACATTAGCACATTTTAATATATACTTCACATCATGTATCATATACATAACTTATCAATCATGTGTAGAACTTTATCAAATGCATGACTTTATCAAATAACTTTCTAAAATGAAAACATTTTCAATACTCTAACAAAATTTCATCTTACTTACCGGTTGGTCGGAGACGGTTTTGGAACACGTAGCTACTAACTCTAATTACATTAGGAATTGAAATAGACTTCAAATATTAATGACCCAATAGAACAAGCTCGATACATCACACCCAACTTTAATCGAGAGATTAGGCGTGACTAATGACTTTACATGAACTATTAGCACTAATGCATACAAAGAATTCAATAAGGGATATGACAATAATGTATGGAGAATAAATACGGATGACGCCAAAGAATGTATTAATTTCAAATAGAACGAAATGATTTGTTTTCATGAAGTCGAATGAATAAAAGGAATAATGGTGGAAGGATAATCACAACTTTCATGTGATCAAAAGGGTTTTCCTTCTACAATTGTAACAACAACAACATAACGATCATTCAATTCAGGTGGCAAGAAGGTAGTTGAGTTATATGTGAGGACATATAACTCGGCATCAACTTATAGCAACAAGCGTAATGTTTCAATTATCAACAAGAAGAGTAGGATCAACATAGGTTCAAGACAAACTTTCACCAACATATCATCATAACAAGTTTAATTCCAACATTCCCAACATGCCTTATAATAAACAACCAACCAAGTCTCATTCGAGTAAACAAAATATCAAGGAGTTCGACTCAACAACAAGAGATGTCGAGGAGTTTAATCTCAACGATCATAACCAAATGTACAAACAAACTAATAATAAGAGATGTTGTAAACATATATGACGAAAACCCAAAACCATGACAACCACGTGTTCCTCTTCCAATTCCATCTCCACGATCCACTCAACTGCATGTTTAGAATACATGCGGGGTGCATAAGCACCAAGGACACATGCCAAAACATTTAAAACTTTGCTCTAGAGCTATAAGATCGACTTCCATAACTTTGCAATACAGGGTTTAGTGAAAACCTGCATGCTTTTCGTAATAAAACACTTACTTGCTTTCACTTTCATAGCATTAAAACAAATGCACATGCATGATCTTTGTCCGACATCTTTCTTCCCATATCCACGTATTTCTTTGTGTTGAGAAGTAGCCTCCTCAAACACCTTAACATTACATACCGTGTTGATGGTCCCGGCGGTACCATGCCACGGTCATACCCGACGCCGGTAACATTCTTTCATTCTTTCTTTCATCATTTCTTTCTTTCTTTCATTTCGTGGATAGGTAATGCATTATGCTCATTCTCAAACATTCGAAGTCAATAATTTTAATGTCATGCAATGGATAATGAAATAATATAAATTAGCATATGTATAAGTTTTGAAAGCCCACTGAGTTACTCGTAAGTTTAATAAACTTCCCTTTCTCTTCTTCCTCCTCTTTAATCGCCTTGCCCTTTTACGCATCTATTATTCATTCGATAATATTAGTACTCATATGAAAGGCATTTCTTATCTATAAACACATATAAATTTTCCTTATTCATTCTTTTCATTTCTTATGTTTTGTTTGACATTTTTGTCAAACTTTTACCTATACACATTTAAATCTTTCGGTCATTCATCCTTTTATTCAGTCGTTTCATCTTTTCTCTTATTCGACTCTCACGAGTCTACTTCGACTTCAAAGGAAGCGTTTGATAATTATTATACTTAGTGAATTAAATTCACATTCTTTCTTTAGTATTTAAACATAACTTTTCAATTAATCACATAACTTAAACTTTTTCATTACCAATGGAATAGTATGTCATTAATACACTAAAATGACATCTCTTTAACTACTATATATTCTTAGTTTTATAAATCAATTCTATATAACCATATAACACATCTTATACAAACATGAATTCATTCAACATAAATATGTGCATAAGCCTTAGTCTTTCACATTCTTAGTCCTAAAATTCATAATTAAGCTTCATTAGTACTTATTACCAACTAAATTTATAATCCATATGATTTACACATAATAGCATTAAACTATAATTTTCCCTTTTTCTTCTATAGTTTTAAACTTTACTATTGTACATAAATTATTTTTCTTTCAACTTTCCTTCAATTTCTCATTTATTTATCATATATTAACCTTTCATAACAATAACAATAGAATATATCAACTTTAACATAAATAAGTCCACTAAACACCTAAACTAAAATTTTCCATTTTCAACATATAAACTTAGAAAATTCAAATAAATTCACAATATGCTTAAATCATAATATTAAACTCATATATCAAGTTAATTGAAAATAAAATCAACATATCACTCTCCATTATTTGAAAGTTTAAAATATATATATATTTTCTAAATTTATTTTATTAAATTTTCTTTCAAATTACTAACCTAAACATGCTTTAAGCACATAATTGCAACTTATTTCCAACATAACTTCAATATTTCATCACCTTAACATAAAGCTTATAAACTAGGGTTTTCAATTTCTACACAATTTTACAATTAAAGCATCAATACTTAATTATTTCTATACTAATTCATCAATATCATCACATATCATAATTATTTACCAACAATCATCACATAACATTTAAATCCTTCAACCTAATATCAACAATATCATAACATATTTATCAACCATAATTAAACTTAAAAGGAAGAAAAAGATAGAAATATTACCTTATCCAACCTTAATTCAAGCTTAGAAATGGAAAGATGAAAATTAAATGGCTTAAGAAGATTTTCTTCCAAGTGTGTGTTAGTGTGTGTGTGTGTGAGTTTAGGGAAGCAAAATGATGATTTTAGAAAGTGTTAAATAGTGTAGAGATAGTATATTTATATAAAAATTTATTTTATTTTTTAATTTATTTAATTTCTTGATTATTCATCAACTAATTTAATGCATATGCTTGGTCACCAATTAATACATATGCTTATTCTCCAAGTTTTCAATTAATGCATGCCTACTATTAGTTTCTAGAGCATTCTTTATTAAATGCTCTTAAATTCTTATTTTTCCAAATTAATATTAATAATATGGTATGTATAGGTATTTTATTTAATGATACTAACCACTATATATAAGACTTATGTTCTTAATTTCATTACTTTAGGAAATAAAATACTTTCATTATAATTTCACATTCATATAATTATGTTTACTATATAACACTAAAATATAACACACATAATAACATAACTTTATATTTTCGATAGTATAGCATTTATTTGATCATTAAGATCAAATAATCGATTTACATAATATTTTAAATTTCTAAACAAAATCTTTTATTCATAAATTTTAAAATTCAATTGTCGATCACATTTTATTTTGCTAAGTGACATTATATACTTTAAATCATAAGCATACCTATTTTCATTCTTATTAAGGACGCACGTCTGTTAATATTAATCGTTGATTAATTACTAATTAAAGTTAGGGATATTACAACATGTTCATTCAAAAGTCCAAAATCACTGAAAATACAAGAGGAGCATACGATCATGTTTTTCAAATTTTCAAACCAAATATCGTTTCTAAAGATGAAGATCTACCTTAATACTGAAGACAAATCGTGATTTTTCAAGCGGTTAGATCTTGCTAGAAATAAGCTTGAAATGTTCAACAATGGAGTGAATGTGTGTGTGTGTGTATTTCGCGTGATCAAGAAGGAAGAGAGAGAAAGTGAATGTGAATAGTGCAGGTAATCATGCTTAAATAGTATTAAGTAAAATGTCCAAGATACTTATTTCCACGTTTTCTTCATTTTTGGTCAAATTGCTCAAAAATCGGAAAGTGGCTCATAATTCCTTAAATAATATTTAAACTCATATTTATAAGTTATTGGAGCCATAATTAATAGATAAATATATCTAGTTCAAAATTCATAATGTTACGATTACAACTCACCGATAAATCACTCCAACTCTATTCTACTTTTAAACTCAATACTTGATTACAAACATCAAATTTTGATTATTAAAAGCATTTTTGTTCCAAAACTATTTTGGATATTCGCTCTTAATCCGCTTTATTCAAAGAAACACAAATATCAAAAAGAGCAAAGACTTAAATTTATAACTATGGACTCAAGACTTATGAACACATATATACCATATCAAGACTCTGAAATCTTGATCTTCTTATTCTAATCAAGACCTAAGAATCTTATCTCGATTCTATATTCTATCTCGAATCTATCTCGATTCTATCTTCTCGACTCAAAGCTTAACATAAAAGCGGATCATGCCATTCTATAAGCTCTTAGCAGAGCTAAACTCTACTAGGAGTATGAGTTATTATAAGATATTTGTGCGATCGATCATATTTGTTACACCTTCCAGGGTTCTTGTGGATAAGGCAATGAGTAATAGCGAGATAATAATCTCCATGGGCAATGCGGCAAAAGTCGAGGTCATAATGGAGATATTTCTTTATGCTTGATATGACAATTTTAGTCTTAAGAGATGTTTTATATGTGTCAAGTTTCATTATTTATGTTTCCAAACTATTTACTCATGGATATTCTATTATTTTTAATAGTGGTGTTTCTATCATGAGAAATGGCAAGTTCATTTATGGTGGCACATTATATAATTCTCTTTATACTATTTACGCTAAGCGTAATACCTATAATTATGTTGCATCTACATCCAACCATAAGAGAATGAAGTTTTATTCGCAAGAGCGATATCTTTATCTTAGATTAGGTCACATCAATCTAAAATAGGATCCAAAGACCGGCTAAGAATGAAGCGTTTGGTGAATTCACGATTACTCTGTTCGCGGAATCCTATATAGAGGAAAGATGTCGACCACCCTTCAAACGGGGTATAGAGCCAAGAGTGTTAGAATTAGTCCATTCGACATGTGGACCGATTTCTACACAAGCTCGTGGATGGTACGAGTATTTTGTCACTTTCATTGGCGACACTCAAGGATGACACGTATACCCACGCCATCGTAAGTCTGAATGCTTTGAAATTCAAAGAATTTAAGGCGTGGAGACGAGCTAGGTAAGAGCATCAATTCATCATGGTCGATCGCAGTGCGAATACCTCAAGAGTTTACGGACTATCGTGCAGTGTGGGATTACATCTCACTCATACACCGGGCACACCACGAAACGCGGTGTGTCGAGCGAAGAAATAGAATTCTCTTAGAGATGGTTAGATCAATGACGAGTTATGTAACTTTACCTATTTCGTTATAGGGATATGCCTTAGAAACAACGGCATATTTGTTCAATCTAATACCGCCCAAGTCCGATAAGACACCTTTCAAGTTATAGTTTGGGAGTAAGTTCTAGTTTAAGCCATATAAGGATAGGGACGTCCAGACATATCTGAACAAGGTTGAAAGTTGGAGGCTAGATCCGACATAAGGCTATTTATAGGATATCCTAGAGAAACAAATGTGGTTATTTCTATAGTCCTAAGGATCGAAGGAGCTTATTAGACCAACGCTCGATTCTTAGAGGGCCTACATGAAAACCATAAATCCAAAGTTGAAATCATTCTTCAAGAATTGAGGATGATTATATTCCATCACCGATTTCATGAAAGGTATAAGATGTCGAGTCTAGTGGAACGGATCGACACCGATACTTCAAGAGATTGAAATGGTCGAGTTTCACTAGGAACCCGGTGTACAAGTGGCGCTATCCAACAAGTTATGCAAGAAATAGAACCACGTTACCGCACCCTGCCATTGTGCTAGTAGTGCCTCGTCAGAGTGGGAGGTAGGCAATAACCGTCGATTATGTTCGTGTGAATCTTCGAATTTAGTTCCACTAGGCAGATCAACCCATGGACTTACAGTAGATACAAGACATAGATGTAGGGAGCATGGCACACTTATGGGACGTGAGATGGAGTCCATAACCGACCGGATGTATATGAGAAACGATCTACCAGATGGTAAGGAAGTCATGGTAGTAAGTGGGTGATAACTCTTGTAAAAGAGTTATTATATGACCTTTTGATCTAAATTACCTTGAGTGTTATGTGTTTTATTCGTTGTTGATTGATGTTTTATATGTGTATGTCATGTTTTCGTGTGTGTGCATGTCGTGAGTCATGCTTTTAGGGTATTGTGTACATTTTATGCTTTATTTAATCATTTCGACATGGCGAAAGAGGAAAGAGCGACGATCTTGAAGTTACTGCTGAATGAGGTCGAGCTCGTGAGCGAGGCGACTGAAGTGCACGGAGCGAAGTCTCAAGTCGAGCTCGTAGGCTAAGTCAAGCTCGAAGAAAAGAAAGAGGTCCGAACTCGTGAGCGAGGTTGAACTCGTGAGAGAAGATGAACTCTGAGCGTTGAACTCGTGGGCGAGGCTGAACTCGTGAGCGAGGTTGAACTCGTGAGTGAAGTCGACTGGAGCAAAGTGGAGCCCGTAAGAATGGACGAGCTCATAAGCGGGCGAGGAAAAGTAAGCGGCGGTGTGATTTGAAGTCTACTCAGAGAGTTCGTACGGGACGAGCTCAGAATCAAGACGCAATTCGTGTTGTGAAATGAAGAAGTCGAGCCTGAGTGATAACGCATTTTACACTTTTATTGTTGATATTTAAAGATTAGTTTAGATCATTTAATGTGCGTTACGTCGATTCTTAATGTTTTATCTATTTCTAGAAGATCGCTCTGGGTGTTCTTTTGGTGTTGTGTGTCCATATGTCGAAAATCGAAACAGGACATGATAAAGCAGTTTACACGCTTATAGTCGATATTTGAAGACTGAGTTTAGCTCGTTAATGTGCGCTTATGTATCGATTCTTAATGTTTCATCTATTTCAGAAGATATTGCTCGGGTGTTATTGTGTTTTGTAGGTTTATGTGTTGAAAATCGAGCAAGGCGACACGAACCAAATGAACAATCATGCCGCTTTAGCGACCACTAGCGGTCGCTAGTGGTCGCTGAACCAATGGCGCCCGAGAAGAGCTGTCGCGACCTCGCTCCTGCCAAGCCTAGCGCGAGAATTCATGCGCATTTCGCACCGTCATGACGCGACGCGCTAGCGATCGCGGTACCGCTGGGAGAGGCGGGCGAGCGAGAAGAAGCCAGCAGAACATACTGCGATCGACTAGCGATCGCGAGGACTCGACGGCGGGAGAGAAATTAGGTTTCACCACTTTTCTATAAAAGAGGATCACCCCACTCGCCTCCTCGCACCCCATACGCCCCGACCTATTTACTTGTTTCCTCGTTTTCCATTCTTTAGCTTTAGCCTTCGTTAGTTTAATTCTAGTATTGTTTTCGTTGTTCTAGTTTAGTTTATCGTTTCGTTATCGATCGGAATGTTTTGTCCGATCGTTTTCCGTTTTTCCGCTCATTCGCTTGATGGATTCAAGACCAACCATTGTTCATCAACGATTCTCACGGGTTTTATATATTTAATTCCGTTTATGGTTAAATCGTATTTTATTCCGCTTATTATGTCTGCTAGTTTTCCATTCTAATCCTAGGGTTTGCATGATCCTATATGTTGTAGTTCTGCTATCATTATTTACCTTCCGTGCATGATTCATGATTCATGGTGCTTATTTATATGTGTTGATTTCATCAATCTTGATGCATATCTAGTGCCGCTAATGGCATAACTGTATTAATTGTCAATCGATCTTGAATGCATGATACTAATAAGCCTGAGTCGTGCGAGATAGGACATTCGTAGGAAGCATATTCTTATTGATCCGCTTGAGTTGCTTATTTTCCTCTAGACGAATCGTGATAGGAAAATTAGTAATCAACGCCGCATATTTCTAATCAAGTTGTTGGTTATATATGTGATCTTCCGTCTTCGATTAAAACGGTTAATAATAAGGGGATAAACATCGTTGTGGATAGGATTAGTGCATCCCTAGGGTTAGTCTTTTTATAATTATCTTCGTGATTTTATTGCTTTATTTTATATTTCGCATGGTTACCTTTGCTTTGATTAAATTCAAGCCCTAAAACCTCTCATCCTTTATCCGTGCAATAATGATGAATTGTCGTGATTGAGCTTCTATGTTTTCATGATACAATCTACGATGGATCTGCTCCTATCATTACACTTTTACGTGTGAAAAGAGGATCAAATTTGGCGCGGCAGTGATTATTAAGATCACATAGGAATAATTTGAGATTTGGATTTATTAATTCAGTTATATATTATATTTATTTATTTTTGTTAGTGCTAATTTCTCTCTCCTCGGTGGTTTATGCGTAAGATCTTAGGGACCTCAAGTATTATTTGATCCCGAGATCGAAAGCTCTCAAGAGAAGAGGACGAGAGAGGCATGAATGGCGCCCAATCCAGGAACGGGGCATTCTCGAGCAAGTAGCACGATGCTGACTTTGCGAGATGCTACGATGGCTAATATGGAATCATTGTCCCTCCGGAGGAAAGACCTCAATCACATGTACGACATCCGCGGAACAATTCCAAGGAGGCGGTTGGGGCCGCACATTGATGCAAAACAATTTGAGCTCAAACCACCTCGATCAAGATGGTCCAAGGAGAGCGTTTGGGGAGTCACGGAGACCAGATGCTCAACGTTCGATATTTGTGACACCATCAAAGCGAATGGGTGCCACAAGACACGATCCGGATGCGATGTTTGGTTTCCATGACCGGAGCAAATTGGTTCAAGAGTTTGGACCGAATGCATCGACACTTGGGGAAACTTTGCAGAAGTTTCTTCAAATACTTTCCGGGCGCTAGAAGATCATCGCGAAATCTCATTTTGCCAAAACCACGACGAATCATTATTCGAGGCATGGGAGATTCAGAGGTCTATTGATGCCACAACATGGGTTCTCCAGGAGCAACAAATCACACAATTCTACTGGTGGACCTTGCGACGAGGAGCATGGTGGATGCGTACGGCGCTTGAACCGACAAGAGACGAGGCGAGCCAGTTTAGAAGAGATGGCAGCTATCAATGGCCAACGGAGAGAACACCATCGCTCAAAGCAGCTGTTGAGAGTGATTCAAAATATGACGATCTCATGAAGAAGTTCACTATTGAAGAGTCGATTGAGATGAAACGCCACCACATCAATCGAGGAGTCATTCAAATTTCCAACAACCTTGAAGCTTCAATATTCGTCGATTCAAGAGCCGAGAAGCCAAGTCTCAAGACATATGATGCGGTGGTTGTAAGAAACCACATTGGCAACGAATCGGTCGTCATCAAGAACACCGGCAAAGATAAATCATTTGAGTCCATGTGGCTATGGGAAGACACATAGATGTTGGAAAATCAAATTGGTCAAATAGCCGTACAGTGAATGCACTACAAAAGATGGGCCAATTCAGTAATACGGAGGTAAACCCTAGAATCGCTTCGCCATTCGAGACGAGCGAGTGACAAACCCGAGCCCTACCGAGGAAGAAGAGCATGATAGCACACGACGAAAGCGATCGAAGCTCACGACGCGAGCCCGATCGCAACCATCCGTAATTTTTCCACGTCGACATGACCCGAGCCGCGTCCGCGCACCGACCGCGAGCCATCCGAGTATCCGCGCCAGAAGTTGCGGCGACTCGACGCCCGACCGCGAACCGCGAGCACATGGTCGAAATCGGTGCGAGCTCGCCAAGCTCGCACGTGAAGGTCGACGCCAGCAAGATACCGCGACATCCCAGCGGTCGCGAGGTCGCCACGAGGCAAATAAACCGCAGCGCACTCCTCCGTCCTGCTTCCGGTCGACTTGTCAAGTCGAAATATGACGAGGAGTTTGCTCGCTTCAAAGAGGTTTTCAAAAGTTGAGATAAATTCCTCTCTTTAGCGTTTGCAAACATGCCTGCTACATGAAATTTTAAAAGCGCGCTTGCAAGCAAGAGAAACTGAGAAATTTGAGAAAATTTCATCCATCGAAATCGAGTCTGCTTGCAAAGGAAGCCTCCCTAACGGCGGATCCGCGGTCGATGCTGAGATCGCGAGCGATTTTCCCAATGTTTTGTGCGATTTGAGGCCTGTCGATGCCATCAACGCCTTCAACCGCTAAACCTAGGAAAGATGAAGGATTTCATGCGATGGCTGACCGATACACACTATCCAAAAGGTATCGTCGAAGATGTGTGGTAAGAATTGGATTTTGTTTTTCCGACTTTGTTATTTTAGATATTCCATTCAAACAACAACCACGATCCTTGGTAGACCTTTTCAGCAACCGGTCTGCGTTGATTGATGTGGGAAGGAAATCTCACGCTTTAACGTGTTAGCTGAGGAGCTCAAAATTTCATATACGACGCCATCAGCAACACGACGCTGAAAGTCGGATTGTTGCTCGATCCTGATCCAGCTCCGCTCGCTTTAGAGGGTACTCGACGATTGAGGACGTGAGAAGAAGTGGACTCGCATGGAACCCGAGTGTATCATTCAGTTTAGAGGTAACTT
>JAODLM010000319.1:0-97270 GCA_036937905.1 Salvia rosmarinus
CACCAAGTAGGGCACGACACAGACACCCATTAAGTCGACGCCTACATGCAAAGCATACAGATTACCCATTAAGTTGACGCCCACATGCAAAGCATACAGACACCATTAAGTTGGATCGCCTACATGCACGCCGACATCCGCACCGATCTCGCCAACTCATACCCCTTTATTTGGGAAGATATGCACTCCAGTACAAAGTCTAAATGCATTAACGACTACAAACAAAGTACCAAGACATATACAAGACAACTGGGCTTTGAGCTCGTTTATACCCTTTATTTGGGAAAATACGCACCTATGTATACAAGATAAAAATATTTACCACCAAAACGAAGTCCTGTTATGTTTGTACCTCTCAAGGAGGAAAATATACACTTCAAACTAGTCTAAATACATGTATATCTACATACAAGGTCCTATACTATACATAGCCTCATTCGGGCTTCCTGCCCGCCAGACCGGCCGGCTGCACCAATTTCACGAAGTCTCCAGTCGGCGGTGTATGCCGGGACTAACTCGTGCCTTCAACCCGCCGACGAGGCCGGACTCACCGCCCCGCCTCAAGAGCTCGGCGTGGGCTCGTGGCAGCCCGGACAGAGACGCCGACTCCACGGTCGCCTTCACCCAGCCCCGGGACACTTCAGCGCGCAGCGCCAAGATCGCATTCCCGAGTGGCGATTCACCCGGCCGAATGCGACCTCCTCCCGCCGCCGATCTTCCCCGCCGACCGAGGTCCCTGTCGCCGCCTACTCCCGAAGACCGCCTCCAACGATCCGCCTGCAGGGCCCATCAACCGCAAAGACTCGGCATGATCGGAGTAGCCACCTCTCGCGGGTTCCTTTGTGATCGGGTCACGGAGTCCGCCGCGCCCGCCGCCAGCCGGGCATGCGTTGTTTATGGATGATGTCACATCTCCATGTATTTCACGACGGAGTCGACGCAGGCTTTGAACTTCGCTTTGGGGCCCCTCCTCCTCCCTCAAGACCATACCCTCCGCCAAAGAACTCGAACTCTATTGTCGGCTTGGATATGGTGGTCCCACCAGCCCGGCGGATCGCCTTCTCATACTCCGCATGCTCCTCCGACATGAACCAGCCTCCGCACAATTCGAGCCGCCTCCAGACCGAATCAAGCCGCCTCAATAGCGCCGGCAGATAAGTCCACCTCCGGACTCGCCCCATGCGGTCCTCGACTGTGACCTCGCTCACCACGAGACTGCCACCTCCCGATCAGCCCGCCAACTTCTTATTCAGATCGGATGAAGACCGAGCTCGCATCCATGGCAACCAAAACTCGGGTCACCCTCGCACCGACCTCCAAAATCGCACCTCCTCCTCCTTCTCGCCAGGCACCTCGACCCCTTTCACCGCCAAGAAGTCATGGTCGAGTCCCAAGTATTGGGATGCGTAATGCTATAAATAAAAGACAATACAAGTCTCGTAAAGTGATAAATATTTTATTGCGTCAGAGATTTTATTACAAGGCTCGTGGTCCTATCGACCCCTGGCGGTTCAACCTATTACAATCGCCCACTAACCTCGCCCTCTCCGACTCGCCGCCTCGCCTCCCCCGCTCCTCCGGCTCGCCCAACATGCCGGTCGCTGGTCGACCGAGCCGCCGAGCTCGGCCCTCCTCCCTCCTCCTCCTCCTCTTCGGCCCGGCCCGCACTCGGCGAGAAGCTCAAAGCTCTAGATCTTCATCCACCGGCATTGGGACACGGCCTCGGCCGTCGTGAGCGACGTCGAGGAGGCTAAAGCCCCACCACGGGAAGGCGACCGCATCGGCAAGCACCCGGCATACCCAAGTCGACCGCCTCCCGATCAATCTCACCCACCATGCCGCTTTGTCAAAACTGCATCGTGGCCGCCAACCCTCCAGTGGGAAGATATCACCCGCGGGCCTCATCACGGCGCCGTGTCGGAGATAAAGGCGGAGAAGGACTCGACTGATAAGTTTGTCGGTGAAGGCCTTCAAGATGGGCCTCGCTCTCGCCAAAGAAAGCACTCGTCCGACCGCCGCCTCTTCTCCGCCTCACCACCTCCTCCCGAGCGCACTCCACTCGGCGCGGGCCTCCCGCACAAAGACGGCCCTTCTCCCTTG
The DNA here is from genome assembly GCA_036937905.1 of Salvia rosmarinus. Taxonomy (NCBI): domain Eukaryota; kingdom Viridiplantae; phylum Streptophyta; class Magnoliopsida; order Lamiales; family Lamiaceae; genus Salvia; species Salvia rosmarinus. The sequence continues at coordinate 2,101 of JAODLM010000319.1, forward strand.
TGGCGGCCTCAAGCCCGCCTGGCAACCTCCACCTCCTCCTCGCACCACCCGGTGAGGACTCACTTGCCACGCCTTTCTCCACTCCTGTGCGAACGCAACAACATCGCCATGCGGCGATCTCGCCGCGATCAAGGGTAGGTCCTGCAAATCAAACGATTAGTAAAACAAAAAAATAAAAATATATGACTAGACAAGGCGTAAGATCGCAGGAGATCGGTACCACGCCAACCATGGGCACGAGCCTCCACCTCAAGCCCGAGCCGAGATCGGTGTGGACCCTTCACAGATCGCTGAGGTGTTCCACCACCACGGGCTGCGAGGTGGGCCCAGACACCTTCGCCCTCTTTTTAGAAGGCTCCTGTCGCCCAGCTGGCGCAGGCCGAGACGAGGCCGGCTGCTTCACCTCCTTCGTGTGCTTTAGCTTCACTGCAATACAGAAGAAAATCGCGTTAGTCAAACAGAGGTCGAACCTATAAGAATGACAAGAGAGGGTGCCCTCACCCAGCTCGGACCCCGTCCCCGGAGTCTGCGACCTGTGCACACTCAGCCCGGCATCATTAAGGTTGTCCTCGGTGAATTCTAGAGAAACTTCACCGAGCGTGTTGAGCTGATCCTCTACCCAGCCGAGGGGCTTAAGCTTTATATCCGTCACCTTACCCATCCCCCAACCGTAGATCGGATGCCCATCGGCCCTCAAAAAGAAAAACTTCTTTTGCCATCCCGACACCTTCGAGGGTTGACTCACCCTAAACGGCCGAGGCGAAGATAGTACAGCCCTCCCGAGTACTTGACGCTAAAGAATCGCATCAAGAGCTCAAGGAGAACTCCTCGACCACATAATAATAAGCTAACCCCATCTCAACTACCGACCTAATGGAGTTCGGGTGAATTGGCGAGATGGGGATTGGAAATACCCGGAGGCTCAAAAGATGGGGCTAACGGGAACCCAAGACCGCCCTAAAGGCGTCTATGTACATAGTTATGAATCCTCCTAGGGCTAATGCTCATCGAGATGGGAGCGGAACACACCACCGTGCGCCGGCCGGAATGCGACATTCCCTCCTATTTTTATTACATCGTCAAAGATCACAGACGATCCGACGTCCTCACCTTAACCCCATCCCACGCAGATGATATTGCGGAACCCTAGCGCTAATCTTCCTACACCTACCCGACAAGGTATAGCAGAATAATCCCAACCTCGATTTCACTATCGGGAGGGAGGATGAGCGGTTCGAACCGAAACTCCAGCGGGAGATGATCGGGCGGACCCGAAATAAAGGGGGCGTACTCGCGAATCGTAAAGGAAGAAAGACATACTTACTTTTTACTCGATCGGAATTCGTAAGATGATCAAAGCTACTCCAAATCGGAAATTCTCTCCGAGTATAGAGAAGATGAACAGCTTTGAGTGAAGAAGTGAACAGTTGCCTCTTTTAGCCTATTTATAAGACTAGGGCGCACGCAAATTGTCGTTTCAAATTCAACACGTGCTACACGTGATTGGATGTCGACGCACAAGCCACCGCTCGAGCGTAACTACCGCCTGGGCGGCGTCGGCGTCGCCAGATAGGGCGGGCCGCCATCGACCTAGCAATCATCATACGGACCCGGCGTCCTCTAGATGGCGGCGCCTCGGTCGCACAATCGTCCTCCCCACAAATGTCGAGGAAATCCACATCGGACCTCCGCGCTACATCCGACACCGATCGGACCTCGTCCAACCAGGATCGGACCGTGGCCCATCGGATCGGACCTCGCCAACCAGATCGGGCCTCGGCCAACCAGATCGGACCTAGGCCAACCAGCCGCAGAGTCTCGCGCGCCCGAGACACACCACGGCATCCTCGAAAAGGCGGTCGCTCGGTCGAACACCGGAGCCACCACGGAGTAATACCACTACGCACCGCACTGGCATAACCAACGCAGAGCGCGTTATCCGGTCGGACTGACTTCCATCGGTGCCACATCTTTCTCCGGCGGACGACAATAAACAACCCAACTCAGATCGGCACGAAGACCTCACATCCAAGAAACAACTTCACCAAGCCACACTCACCTCGGTTACTGTCTTCACTCCACCGCGCCGCCGTGCCTCGGCTGTTCGGGGGCTATGATGGGATATGGCCCAACCAACTGGGCCCACTAACGAGCCCAAGTGAGCTGGGCCTAACGTTGTAGTGAGCCGCGGTCGAGCCCTAATCATTGCCCAAAACGCCAGCCCCGGAACCGCCACCTCCGCCAATGGAGAAGATGAACCAGGTCGCGCCACCTCCACGTGGCGCCGCGAAGGCGAGAGGTCCCCTCCCGCCAATGGAGGCACGCCGGAGGAAGAGTCACGAGCGACCAATGGAGGTCGGGCGGCAGAGACGTAGTCAAGTCGTATAAATAGAAGGAAAACCGATGTTAGAAGGGTTAGCAATTTCTCAATACAAGGCTTGTAACCAATACTCTACATGAAAGCTATAGTAAAAGTATTGAGGAATCATTCCTCCGGACGTAGATCTCATTAACGATCGAACCACGTAAAAGCACAGGTGTTCTTAATTGCATCACATAAATCTCGCACTCAAATAGCTAGATTCATCGAGAATAAAACTCACATATATTGGAAATCAAAAGCTGAATATTTTTGTATGCTTATAAGCCTTTATATAGGGAAAAAAAATAAAGAACCCTAATCCTTGTCAAAGAAGGATTCCTAATCAAAACAGGACTCCTTATCTTAGAAAGATTCTAAGATCATATATGCTACGAAAATAATAATAAAAACGTGGCCCATAAGATATTAAAATCAAGCCCATTCGTACTTAATAATATTCACTAAACTTGGGCCTTCCAGTCCATCTCCAATTGGCTTCTTCATTAACTCTTGAGCCCAGACTTCTTGAACTAAGACCAGCAACCTTTCCTTGAACTGCTTTGCTCGAGCCCTTGTAGTTGGTCCAATGGGAACACGAACCGGGTCGGGAATCAACGAACCTTGGGCTGCATCATTCCCCTCCTCTTGAAGAGGATTTGTCCTAAAATCCAAGTTGTCACCTACATCAAACGGACTCAAATCAGTCACATTAAAGTAGCACTCACATTATACTCACCTGGTAAGTCCAACTTGTAAGCATTATCATTGATGCGCTCCAACACTTGAAAAGGCCCATCGCCTCGCGGTAGTAACTTAGAACGTCTTTGCAATAGAAACCTCTCCTTAGCATATTTAGCCACACCAATCACGGGTGCAAACACCACCTTGCGGCGCCCTTTATTGGCTTGTTTGGCGTCTTCGCTCATTGCCTCTCAATATTCATCCTTGCCTTCTCATGAATACATTTCACAAACTCGACTCTCTTCCGGCCATCAAGATTAGTATGCTCATGTGCAGGTAAAGGAGATAAATCCAATGGAGTCAAATGATTAAAACCATACACAATCTCAAAAGGCGAAAATTGAGTAGCAGAATGAACTGAACGATTATATGCAAACTCAACATGCGGCAAACACTCTTCCCAAGACTTTATGTTTTTCTTTATTATAGCTTTAAGCAAAGTAGACAAAGTCCTATTTACTACTTCAGTTTGACCATCAGTTTGTGGATGACAAGTAGTAGAAAACAAAAGTTTGGTACCTAACTTACACCATAAAGTTTTCCAAAAGTAGCTCAAGAACTTAGCATCTCTATCAGAAACAATAGTCTTAGGCATGCCATGCAATCTAACAATTTCTCTAAAGAACAAATCAGCAACATGAGATGCATTATCAGATTTATGACATGAAATGAAATGTGCCATCTTAGAAAATCGATCAACAACCACAAAGATGGAATCTCTACCACTCTTACTCCTAGGCAATCCTAAAACAAAATCCATAGAAATATCTATCCAAGGTGCTGTTGGAATAGACAATGGAGTATACAAACCATGGGAACTAGACCTAGACTTAGCTTGCCTACATGTAACACATCTACCACAAGTACGATCAACATCTCGTTTCATGTGTGGCCAAAAGAAATGTTATTGTAACACAGCTAGAGTCTTAGCAATACAAAAATGTCCCATTAATCCCCCACCATGAGACTCAAGTAACAACAACTCACGCAAAGAGCATTTAGGAACACAAAGCTTATTCTTCCTAAACAAGTAATCATCATGCCTAAAGTACTCTCCACTAGCAGATTTTGCACATGCTTGATATATCTCACCAAAATCATCATCACTCACATACACACTCTTAATGCACTCAAATCCAAGCAACTTAGCATCTAAAGTAGCGATCAAGGCGTACCTTGAGATAGTGCATCCGCCACATTCTCTTTACCTTGCTTATATTTGATGATTATAGGAAATGTCTCCACAAATTCCATCCACCTTGCATGTCTCTTGTTCAGCTTGTGTTGTCCCTTCAAATGCTTCAACGACTCATGATCAGTATGAATGACAAACTCTTTGGCCCACAAATAGTGCTGCCACGCTTTCAATGCTCGAACTAGCGCATACAGCTCCTTATCATATGTTGGATAGTTCAACATGGCTCCGTTTAGCTTCTCGCTGAAATACGCCACCGGTCGCCCATCTTACATCAAAACTGCATCAATACCAACACTAGAAGCATCACATTCAATCTTAAAGATTTTAAAAATTAGGAAGAGGTAATCAAGGTGGGTCAATTTGTACTTCAAAAGTCGAAACGCCTTCTTGGGCCTTTCATTTAAACTCAAATTCTTCTTGATAACTTCGATTAATGGGGCTGCAACATTGCTAAAATTTGGCACAAACGTCTATAAAAGCTAGCAAGTCCATGAAAACTCCTAACTTCGCCAATGCTCTTCGAACTCGGCCACTCTTGGATAGCTCATATTTTCTCCTCATCAACCTGTACACCCTGTGCACTAACAACAAAACCAAGAAACACAAGCTTGTCCGTACAAAAGATGCACTTCTTAAGGTTAGCAAACAGTCTCTCTTTCCTAAGCACATCTAAAACAGCCCTCAAATGCTCAACATGTTCATCATGACTCTTGCTATACACTAGGATATCATCAAAATAGACTACTACAAATCAGCCAATAAAAGAACGCAAGAACCATACAAAACATGATTCATAAGATGCATAAACGTACTAGGGGCGTTAGTCAAGCCAAAAGGTATAACCAACCACTCATATAAACCAAGTTTTATCTTAAAAGCAGTCTTCCACTCATCTCCCTCCTTAATCCTAATCTGATGATATCCACTACACAAGTCAATCTTTGAAAACACGCAAGAACCATACAACTCATCAAGCATATCATCTAAATGAGGAATAGGATATCGATAATTTACCGTGATGTTGTTGATAGCTCGGAAATCACAACACATCCTCATAGTCAAGTCCTTCTTTGGCACAAGTAGGACTGGAACTGCATGGACTCAAACTCTCCCTCACGTGCCCCTTGGCTAGCAACTCCCCAATTTGTCTCTCCAACTTCTTCGTCTCTGCCGGATTGGTTCGGTAGGCTGGTCTATTATGAAGTGTTGCTCCAGGCATAAAATTAATTTGATGCTCAATCCCTCGAATTAGTGGTAAACCATGAGGCGTATCTTCGGGAAAAACATCATCAAAATCCTACAAAACAGAACGAATAGAAGGGGGTAGAGAAGTGAGATCGTTAGTGATAATCAAGTTCTCCTTGTACAACAGCACGATCAACGACTTCTGCTTGTTCATTGCCCACTTCCAATCACTAGCCCTTGCAAGAAAGGACTTCTGGATTAGACCACTCTCCTTCTTCTCCACAGTATGTCCCTTACTAGACTTCATCTTCTCCGCCTCCTTGGCCCACTGCACTTGATCCTCGTAAACTTAAGAAGGAGTAAGAGGAACAAGTGACACCTTCTTCTACTTATACTCAAAGGTGTATCGGTTGGTGAAGCCATCATCAGTAACACGGCAATCAAACTGCCAAGGCCATCCCAACAAAATGTGGCTCGCTTGCATTGGGATCACATCACATAATACCTCATCCTCATACTTCCCAATGCGAATAGGAATCTGCACTTGCCTCGTCACCTTGATGATGCCAGTATCATTCAGCCACTGCAAATGGTATGGCTTGGGATGCTTCACCATGGCTAACCCCAATCTCTGAACCATGGCTGCACTAGCCACATTTGTGCAACTCCCTCCATCAATAATGACGCTGCACACCTTATCTTTTACGTGACATCTTGTCACAGCCCGGTTCAGCTAATCCTGAAGGACAGCCTTATCAGACCATAACTTGGGGTTGGATTAAGTAAATATAAAAGAAGGAGGTTCTCAACTTATTTCATTTGTGAGGAAGCATAGATGTTGCAAAGCATAAACAAGATTAAGGATAGAAGTAAGTAATTTATATAAAGGATTATTTCGAAGGTTCTGACAAAACAGTAGCTTTTACATAGCTCTCAACAAAACATTCAAGAACTTAACATAGTTATAGAATATAAAAGAGTTTCAAGAGTTTGCAGCGGAATAAACGTGTGAGACATGCATATGAAGATGCATTCTCAAGGCGAACCAAAAGATGTTTCATACAAGTCGACAAAAGAACTCCGCTCAACTCCGCTCTGTTCCATCACCAGCTCAACACTGCACATTTAAAAATAAACATGCAGGGCTGAGTACAAAGTACCCAATGGACACATGCCAAAAACATTTTTATCATTTCCTTAACGAAATATTGTACTGCCCTCATCACAGTAAGACACAAGTGTTTTATTTGAAAAGGCCTTGTGCTTACTGAACATTTTCATCATTTTCACAATCATCGCCTGCGCAGGCATTTTCTCATAACGTATATTCCAAGTCGGCTATGGAATGCGTCGGGAGGGAGGCCTCCCTTCACCCGGACGTACGACTGACCGCAACCGGCGGTTTGATCGAGCTAAAACACACTCAAATTCACTCGCAATAAATGCGAGGTAATTGTGGCGTGATAAGTTAACACGAGTCGTCTCTCGGGAAAACTTAGCAGGCGATTGTTAGTGTCGCGCCTGAAGCGATTAAAACCTAAACATTCTAATAACATCGAGGTTGAAACATGCAGGAATGAAATACGGAAAATAAACAGCAAACCTAGGCCAGGGGTTGTAAATCCCGAGCTAAGCTAATAAAGCGTTAAATCTAAACCAGAGGTTGTCAATCCCTAGTTGAACTATGAAAGCGGTAAAACGAAAGCGATAAACAAAAGCAATAGCAAACCTATACTTAGGGTTCGTCAAGCTCTAATCTAAGTCTACTTGTAAATAAACCATAATAATCAATCAACCAACAAGAACAGGAATTAATCGAAAGCAGGATAAATCAAAGCAATATAAATTGATAGGAACACGAAAACAATCCATTGTCACTATGGAATTGAATTCAATAGAAATCATCAAATAATAAACTATGAAATTGATTCTGAAAGAACGAGAAATCCCAAAGCATAAATTGATAATTTAAATACTCAATCTATGAAACTAAAAACAGGAATTAAAACTAAGAATTATCTGTTACTATGTTGTCGTTGAAAAACTCCTGAAGAACATGGTGAAGAGCTCCCGCGGCTGCCTCAAGAAAACCAAAAAACTGAGCCCTGACAAACTTTGACCTAAGCGCATATATATATTAAATAAAGGTGAGCGTCGGTTTAAGTTGAGCGCAGGCTGAGAATGCATTCTGTATTGAATATGAACGCGGTGAAATTTGAGCTTGCGAGGGAATTGGCTGAGCAGCGCTTGGATGGAGATGGCGCTGAAGACAGATGAAAATGGAGTGAATGGCGTTCAAAATTGTGAACGGGCGTTCAGTTTGGAGGCTGACAGCAGGTGAACCGGCGTTCACATGTGAACCGGCGTTCGCTGGGCGAGAATTTGCGCGAGCGCGCGCGGCGCGCGGGCGCGCGCGCGCGACACTGCTTTGCGCAGTGTTTTTGTTTTGGCCCGTTCTCCTTCGTCTGAACTCCGATTTGCACACGGTTTTCGCCTACGGACTCCTATCACAACGTACTTTACTTCTTATGAAGGACAAAATCCTTGATTCCTTCTCCAAAAGTCATGAGAATCATTGAAAGTGTTCAGCGCCGGCGCGCGACTTGGGCGAGCGGAGTGCACGTGCGCGACTTTGAAGAAATGATCCGTTCTCCCTCGTCCGAACTCCGATTTTCGATTCGCTTTTGCCTATGAACTCCTCTCGAGCCGCTCTTCAATTATATCTGATCCTTGGCAGATCCAATTCATCCTATTTTCTGCCGTTTTCCTACAAAACATCGAAATGAGCAGTAAGTCCGAATCAATAAACATTAATCAAACCAACGACATAAATATGACAAACTATAGAAAATGACACGTAAAACAATACCAAGAATCATCACAAAATCATACCAAACAACTCCCCCACACTTATCCATTTGTTTGTCCTCAAGCAAAGTCTATACAAATAAGAGTCGAAAGATAACTCATGCAACTTAACCCTTATTCTAATCAATCAAACCTTATTGCATTTCCCACACTGGTGTTTACGAATTCAAAGATAATGCGAAATAAATCAAGAACCACAATTGACTTCCAATAAATAAAAGGTAATCTACTTTCGGACCCAACTCTCCGTTAGGGGTGAACTAACTAATGTGGTCACCTTTAGCAACAAGTTTCTTTTATAAAGCACAAAGAATGTTTTAACATTTTGGAACAATATTCGAAAGGTGAACTCTCGATGAACTCGAGTCTCCTAACGTGGTTTCCATGTCCATTTCTCAATTTACGAGAAGAGGATGTAATCCCATCCTCCATTTCAACAATCTCACAAATAAGCTGGAGTTTTCATTCTCTCATTTTCTTCTTCTTTTCACATTTTTTTGTATATAAATGAAACAAGTATATAGCAACCACAATGTTAACACTCCCTAACATTAGCCGGACAAATCACATCAATTTCCCTATTCAATTTCTATCAATTACGCCTCATCGATTCACATTATACTCAAATCATATATCACCAAAAGTTTGAGAAATTCAAATTAATTTGATCAATACCACGTAGTTCAGTTGCACAAATCAAGATCCTAACTTATTCGCATAGACAAAGCTTACGTCCAAACAATCAAAATAAGCACAAGGACACGTCATTAAGCAACAAAACAATACATCACGCATACAAACCGAGTAAACATCCCCATTATTTTAAATCGAGCATCGTCCCCAAGTGCTCAAAACATTAAAAGCTCAAAATGACTATAGAGGATGATACTTCCGATAATCGGCATTTAATGTGCCAGAGAGTTGGAGCACCACGCTTCATCTCGTCACGACAACTTTCCGGATCTCGAGCAAAACAAACTCAACAACAATGATAGATCAACAAGAACAACAAAACAAGACAAAGAAAAGAAAGAAAGAAAAAGCAATTAAAAATCATGGGTCAACTCCCACGCGATTTCGCTTTAACGTCGTGAGCACGGCGTGTTCGTCAACAACGGACTATCCATAGTCCTTCACCGCGGGAATACCATCTCGGCGTAACATCGGTAGCAACCTTATAAGAATGAGATGATAGTAAAGATGACAAGTAATACATCAATTAAGCTCAAATCAAACATCCTATTTTCCAAAGTAAAATAAATAACTTCAACTCCTACAAGACAATACTTTGGTAAATTAAGATGTTGACAAATTATAGAAACTACCTCAACCTTTGTTATCATTGTGTCCTCCTCACGGGATCCCGTACTCCAATTGTTGAGGCAAGGTCTGATCGCTTCCCGAGTGGGCTTTGGCATGTCATCAACTTCGAGTGCCCACTCTTGCTTCATCCCTCTTCATCCTCCTTCACGTGTTTAGATAACTCTTTCACCTCGAGTGAGTGTTGGAACGATACCGACTGGATTTGCCCACTCTTCCTTGTTATCCGCTCGTAAAAACGCCATCGGGCTCGATTATGCTTCTCATCCACACGCGCCCACCCGTTCTCACTTTCCACCTCATCCGGCTGCAACGCTCTTGGTGTCTCTCCCAATTCCATCTTCAACAATTGGGTCACTTCCAAGAGTAGTGACCATCCGAGCTTGATCGGGTTGGTGCGGAAAGGTGTGATTTGATCCACTTCCTCGTTTTCCACCCCCGTGGATCAGTAGCTCATCCGATGTCTCTTCCACCCAATTTTCAACTATCGGATCACTTTCTAGAACGATGACCGATCGGATCTGATCGATTGGTTTGGAAGTTCCTCCCTTCTTTGTGACTTATCAGCGAGGCTCGGACATATCCTATTGCGTCTCCAAACGCATGTCGGGGCATTTGCAAGATCCAAACTTTGGACTAAAGCATCCGTTTTTGAATGGACAGCTTCTCTTTTGAGTTAACTCATCCTCCCAAGCCGTCATCCGAGGTGGAGGTGGTCATGGGTATGAGTAATGAGGTGGAGGTGGTTGTTGTGGGTACTCATCTTGAGGTGGAGGTGTGGTTGCTCCCAAGAGGCATTGTAGGATTGATCCTCATAGTCTTTGGAGGCGGTTGATCCCAGTAGGAATTGGAGGCTTGATCCTCAAAGTGCGGTGGATTCCAATATTCCGGGTCGGGGTTGTGGAGGCGGCTGCTCACTGTGGATCCCAATATCCCAAATCGGTGGTGAAATTTCAGCTGTTGTCTGCTGGATCCCATCGAAGAATCATATGCTTGTGGCTCATACCGACGGACATCCTCGAAAAAGTCGACTGGGCTCCTTCTTCAAAGAAGAATTTGCCCAACACGACGAACTTTCCTCCCCCCACCGGTTGACCATAATCGTCTTGTTGATAACCCCGCATTAGCGGATACCAACAACAAAACAAAATTACACGCACTGGGGAAAATAACCAAACAGAAGAAAAGAAACACGAAAACAAACAACACAAACAATACGCCTAAAGTTTTCCCGCAACGGCGCCAAAATTGATCGAGCTAAAACACACTCAAATTCACTCGCAATCGCACGAGGTAATTGTAGCGTGATAAGTTAACACGAGTCGTCTCGGGAAAACTTAGCATGCGATTGTTCGTGTCACGCATGAAAGCGATTAAAACCTAAACATTCTAATAACATCGAGGGTTGAAACATGCGAGAATGAAATACGGAAAATAAACGACAAACCCAGGCGGGGGTTGTAAATCCCGAGCTAAGCTAATAAAGCGTTAAATCTAAACCGTAGGTTGTCAATCCCTAGTTGAACTATGAAGCGGTAAAAGAAAGCGATAAACAAAAGCAATAGCAAACCTATACTTAGGGTTCGTCAAGCTCTAATCTAAGTCTACTTGTAAATAAACCATAATAATCAATCAACCAACAAGAATGTGAATTAATCGAAAGCGTGATAAATCAAAGCAATATAAATTGATAGGAACACGAAAACAATCCATTGTCACTATGGAATTGAATTGAATAGAAATCATCAAATAATAAACTATGAAATTGATTACGAAAGAACGAGAAATCCCAAAGCATAAATTGATAATTTAAATACTCAATCTATGAAACTAAAAACAGGAATTAAAACTAAGAATTATCTGTTACTATGTTGTCGTTGAAAAACTCCTGAAGAACATGGTGAAGAGCTCCCGCGGCTGCCTCAAGAAAACCAAAAACTGAGCGACAAACTTTGACCTAAGCGCATATATATATTAAATAAAGGTGAGCGTCGGTTTAAGTTGAGCGCAGGCTGAGAATGCATTCAGATGAATATGAGCATGGTGGGGCTGAGCTTGCGAGGGGAATTGGCTGAACGCGCGCTTGGATGGAGATGGCGCTGAAGACAGATGAAAATGGAGTGAACTGGCGTTCAAAATTGTGAACGGGCGTTCAGTTTGGAGGCTGACAGCAGGTGAACCGGCGTTCACATGTGAACCGGCGTTCGCTGGGCGAGAATTTGCGCGAGCGCGCGCGGCGCGCGGGCGCGCGCGCGCGACACTGCTTTGCGCAGTGTTTTTGTTTTGGCCCGTTCTCCTTCGTCTGAACTCCGATTTGCACACGGTTTTCGCCTACGGACTCCTATCACAACGTACTTTACTTCTTATGAAGGAAAAATCCTTGATTCCTTCTCCAAAAGTCATGAGAATCATTGAAAGTGTTCAGCGCCGGCGCGCGACTTGGGCGAGCGGAGTGCACGTGCGCGACTTTGAAGAAATGATCCGTTCTCCCTCGTCCGAACTCCGATTTTCGATTTGCTTTTGCCTATGAACTCCTCTCGAGCCGCTCTTCAATTATATCTGATCCTTGGCAGATCCAATTCATCCTATTTTCTGCCGTTTTCCTACAAAACATCGAAATGAACGAAGTAAGTCCGAATCAATAAACATTAATCAAACCAACGACATAAATATGACAAACTATAGAAAATGACACGTAAAACAATACCAAGAATCATCACAAAATCATACCAAACACGGTTCAGAGGCTAAAGTATACACAATCCTAACTAGTCTCTCGCTAGTAGGATCCAATTCGTAATCTCCTGTTGGCCCGGCCAACCCGAATAGATATATACAAAACATAAAACATTTTGGCAGACAATATCGTACTTCATCATTTGCAGAATAAGAAAATCAGTAAAGTAATAACAGTAAATATTTTCGAAATCTCATTTTCCAAGAAAGCTCATAATTTGTTTTGATAAGAAAGCCCACCTCGAGAACTTATGGTTCTTATGTCACTAGTGTTTACTTGCCGTTTCCTTTCAGCTTCGAGCCGGACCTTATCAACGTAAGAAACGAGGTTTAGTACATCACTACACTTTTCCGAACATCATCGATCCGTAACAATGGGTTCACTAACATCAACTCTATTATCATCAAAGGATTCTTTTATCGCACTTAACAACTATATTACGTCGATTATATTCGTTACGTCTCGAAAAGAGATAATACTGATATGATCCTCGTTTGTGATGGAGAATCAATCGACGCAGAACGGAAGACTTGATAAAACTCGAACCAATGGATATCCCAAAACCTCTGAATCTAACCCTCGAAGTGATATAGGTCAGTATTTCGCCTATACCCCAACTATATGGTTGACGCAGCAACTCGGGGACGATGAATGACACACAACGAGTGGTAGTTATCTCGTTGATTCGCCGGATAAATGAACTCGACTTTGAAAAACCAAGAAGAACTCGAATACTCTCAAGAGAGAAAGAAGAAACTCACGTTTATTATCAAAGATGGTCTGATTTTCGTTCATCACATTACAAGCCTTAATATAGGCTGAAAAGAAACCTAATTCTAGAAGGAATCAAACAAAGATTAGGCCTAATCCTATAAGGAATCAAACTCCTAGTCAAACATGGTCTAATTAGGCTCAAAACCCACGAAAATTAACATATCTAAAATGGGCCTTAATAATCCCACGAAAATAAACAACTAAAGATAAAAATAACATGGCCCAACATGCCAAATAAATCAAGACTAAACATCTTCAAGTTCCAGCCCATTTGCCTCCATGAAATTGATGATTCTTGGGCTGGTCGCTCCACTCTCTCCAATGGGCTTCTTAGTCAGCTCTTGCTCCCACACTTCTTGAACTAAGCCCATCAAGCTCTCCTTGAACTTCTTGGTTCGTGCTCTTGTAACCGGCCCAACAGGCACATGCACCGGGTCGGCCACCATCGAACCTTGGGCTGCACGGGTTGCATCATTCCCCTCCTCTTAAAGAGGATTTGTCCTCAAATCCAATTCGTCACCTACATCAAACGGACTCAAATCAGCAACATTGAAAGAAGCACTAACATTATACTCACCAGGTAAGTCCAGCTTGTAGGCATTATCATTGATTCGCTCCAACACTTGAAAAGGCCCATCGCCTCTTGGAAGCAACTTGAACGCGTCGTTGTCTTGGGAACTCTCCTTGCGCATATGCAGCCAAACCCAATCACGGGTGCAAACACCACCTTCGACGCCCTTGTTAGCTTGTTTGGCGTCTTCGCTCGATTCGCCTCTCAATGTTCTCCCTCGCCCTCTCATGGATCTGCTTAACAAAATCAGCTCTTCTCTGGCCATCAAGATTAGTATGTTCTTGCATAGGTAAAGGAGACAAATCCAATAGAGTCAAAGGATTAAAACCATACACAATCTCAAATGGCAAAAACTTAGTAGCAGAATGAACAGAACGGTTATATGCAAACTCAACATGGGGCAAACACTCTTCCCAAGACTTAATGTTCTTTTTTATTATGGCTCTAAGCAAAGTTGACAAAGTCCTATTAACTACCTCGGTTTGACCATCAGTTTGTGGATGACAAGTAGTAGAAAACAATATTTTAGTACCTAACTTACACCACAAAGTCTTCCGAAAATAGCTCAAAAACTTAGCATCACGATCAGAAATAATAGTCCTAGGCATACCATGCAATCTAACAATCTCACGAAAGAATATGAGATGCATCATCGATTTATGACATGGAATGAAATGTGTCATCTTAGAGAATCGATCAACAACCACAAAGATGGAATCCTACCACGCTTACTCCTAGGCAATCCCAACACAAAATCCATAGAAATATCAATCCAGGTGCGGTAGGAATGTGTAAAGGCGTGTACAATCCATGGGAACTAGTCTGAGACTTAGCTTGTCTACATGTAACACAACCACCACAAACTCTCTCGACATCACGTTTCATATGAGGCCAAAAGAAATGTTCATGCAAAACAGCTAAGGTCTTAGCAATACCAAAATGTCCCATCAATCCCCCACCATGAGACTCAAGCAATAACAAATCACGCAAAGAGCATTTAGGAACACACAACTTATTCTTCCTAAAAAGATAATCATCATGCCTAAAATACTCTCCACTAGCAGAATGCTCACAAGCTCGATATATCTCACCAAAATCAGCATCATTCGCATACACTCTTAATGCACTCAAAACCAAGCAACTTAGCATCTAGAGTAGAGATCAAGGCATACCTTCGAGAAAGTGCATCAGTCACCACGTTCTCTTTACCTTGCTTATACTTGATGGCGTATGGAAGCGTCTCAATGAACTCCATCCACCTAGCATGCCTCTTGTTCACTTGTGTTGCCCTTCAAATGCTTCACGACTCATGATCGGTGTGAATGACAAACTCATTGGACCACAAATAGTGTTGCCACATTTGCAATGCTCGGACCAGCGCGTACAACTCCTTATCATACGTTGGATAGCTCAATGTTGCTCCGTTCGACTTCCATTGAAGTATGCCACCGCCGCCTCTTGCATCAACACCGCACCAATACCCACACCAAGCATCACATTCAATCTCAAGCGATTTAGAAAAGTTAGGAAGAGATAATCTGGGCGTGAGTCAACTTGTGCTTCAAAAGCTGAAACGCATCTTCTTGCGCCTTTCCCCACTTGAACTCCACGTTCTTCTTGATCACTTCCGTCATGGGAGCTGCAATAGTGCTGAATTGAGGTACAAACCTCCTATAAAAACTAGCAAGCCGTGGAAACTCTAACTTCTCCAATGGTTTTCGGGCTCGGCCACTCTTGAATAGCCCGAATCTTCTCCTCATCAACTTGTACACCCTGTGCACTAACAACAAAACCAAGGAACACGAGTTTGTCCGTACAAAAGACGCACTTCTTAAGATTAGCAAACATCCTCTCTTTCTTAAGCGCCTCTAAAACAGACCTCAAATGTCCCTCATGCTCATCATGACTCTTGCTATATACTAAAATATCATCAAAGTAGACAACTACAAATCGCCAATATAAGCACGCATAAACATGATTCATAACACGCATAAGCGTACTAGGTGCATTAGTCGATCAAAAGGCATAACTAACCACTCATACAAACCAAGTTTAGTTTTAAAAGCAGTTTTCCACTCATCACCCTCTTTGATTCGAATTTGATGATAACCACTTCTCAAATCTATCTTAGAAAACACACAAGAACCATGTAACTCATCTAGCATATCATCCAAACGAGGAATAGGATGGTGATACTTTACCGTGATATTATTGATGGCTCGGCAATCACAAAGACATCCTCAAGTCGAGTCCTTCTTGGGCACGAGTAAAGCGGGTGCGACACAAGGACTCAAACTCTCCTCACGTGCCCTTGGCCACAACTTCGCCAATTGCCTCTCCAACTCCTTCATCTCCTCCGGATTGGTTCGGTATGCAGGTCGGTTTGGGCGTTGCTCCGGCACGAAATCAATTTGATGCTCAATTCCCCGAATTGGTGGTAAGCCATGAGGTGTATCCTTGGGAAAGACATCATCAAACTCCTGCAAAACAGAACTAATAGAAGGGGGTAAAGAAGTGAGATCGTTAGTGATAATCAAATTCTCCTTGTACAACAGCACGATCAACGACTTCTGCTCATTCACCACCCACTTCAGATCACTAGGCCTTGCAAGCAAGGACTTCAGGATCAACCCATTCTCCTTCTTCTCGGCAATCTGTCCCTCATTGGACTTCACTTTCGTCACCTCCTTTGACATCTGCAATTGATCCTCATAAACTTGGGAAGGAGTAAGAGGAACAAGTGATACCTTCTTCTGCCTATACTCGAAGGTATATCGGTTGGTGAAGCCATCATGAATAACTCGGCGATCAAGCGCCAGGGACGCCCAACAAGATGTGGCTCGCTTGCATGGGAATCAAATCACACAAAGACATCATCCTCATACTTCCCAATGCGAATAGGAACTGCACTTGCCTCATCACCTTGATGATGCGGTATCATTCAACCACTGCGAGACGGTATGGCTTGGGATGTTTAACCACGGTGAGCCCCAATCTTTCAACCATGGCTGCACTAGCCACATTCGTGCAACTCCTCCGTGTATGATGATGCACACCTTATCTTTCACATGACATCTCGTGTGGAAGATGTTTTCTCGCTTCTCTCTCCTTGGGTTGAGTTTGGGCACTCAAAATCCTCCTAGCAACAAATAGTTGCCCGGCGGTGGTAAGATCTCTTCAATCTCCTCGTGCGAGTCTCGCTACTACCTCTTCATGATCTTCCAGGCCATCTCCTCATCATCCGTCACCACCTCTCCATCGTCTCTCATGATCATGACCCTCTTGTTCGGACAATCTCTAGAATAATGTCCAAAACCATGACAAGTAAAGCACTTAACATCACGATTTCGTATCACGGGAGTACCTTGACTTGCTGATTTCGAAGCATCTGTTTTGGGCGTAACAAATGGCTTCCTTTCTTCTCTCTGCGGCGTCTCCTTCTTCCATTGGTTCCCTTTTGAAAAGGAACCACTAGAGGTTAGCTGGTTCTGCCTCCCATTAGGCTGATTCGACCTCCAGCTTGGTCGACTCCTCGGGTTCTTGCCACTGCCATCTTGCTACCCTCCTCTTGGTGATTCTCTACCTTTATGGCCATGTGCACCATATCATCCATTTCAACATAATGATGCAGCTCCACTCTATCTCGAACCTCCCAATTCGGACCAGCCAAGAATCTCGCCATTGTGGCTTCCTGTCTTCTTCCACATTAGCTCGAATCATTGCTACCTCCATCTCTTTATAGTACTCATCCACACCCTAATACCTTGCCTCAAATTCTACAACTTGTTGTACACTCACGATAGTAATGAGGAGGAACAAAACGCTTCCTCATCACTTTGCCTTCATGTCGTCCCATGTATCAATTGGTGGTTCCTGCTCCTTCACTTTGGTCACCAACCGATCCCACCAAACAAGTGCATAATCTGAAAACTCAATCGCCGCCTTCACTTTCTTGAGATCGAAATAGTTATGGCATTCGAACATGAGTTCCACCTTTCTCCCCGCTCGAGATACAATTACGGATCATTCTTCCTTGGAAGGAGGAATATTCATCTGATGGTGCCCAAATTGTTATCTTCTCGATCTCTTCCTCTTGGGTGCCTATCTTCAAAATATGAAAATTCTTCTTCCTCATCTTCAAATTCAGGCCCTTCAGATTCTATCACTCGACGAGAGGTCCACCACCTCTTCCTCCCCACGTCCTCCACCTCGCGATATATCATCGGATCTCGCCGTTGTCTCTCATCGGTGTTTCTCGATTTCTCTGCTCAAACTCCCTAGTGATGCGTTCATGCACCCTTCGATTTCCTTTGTGACGATTTTCCTAGTTCACTCGTAAGGCCTCAAATAAGAATTTGGTGCGAGGCGTCACATCTTCTTCTTCGTCCGGGATTGGAACCACTTTGGAATCTGCTTTTCTTAGACATAGCAAAAAACAAAAGAACCTCACAAACACTGTGTATCACTCAAGATGAAACACTCAACACTCGTGTATCACTCAATAATTTGGCTTTTTCTTCACTCTAATAATCTCGCTCTCTCTTGCCTTTTCCACTCAAATTCTCTCTTAAGAGCTCGAATTCCCTCAATCTACCACTTTATGTTCACCACCACCACCAACAAAACAATTGGACAATTTTTTTTAATTTTTTTATTTTTTTTTATTTATTATTTTTTTTTTTTAAAAGCTACAGAGAAACTGACTCAAAAGGCTCTAACTACCCGAAAGACCGTGGACACGAAGACACGACAATCGAAAACAAAAACGTGTTGTGCGAAATTTGCTCAACACGATCTATTCGACCCAAGGAACCCGTAAAACACAACGAGATTTAACCAATTTCGGAAAAATTGCACAGGATAAACACCAAACGACTCTCGAACGTGGATCTTTGGAAAAAAAAAAAATTCAAGAACGAAAATTTTAATTGGTAAGATATTAATATGGATAACGATAATGATATGGATAATGATAGGTAGGATATGGATAATGATAGGTAGGATATGGATAATGATAGGTATGTAGGATATGGATAATAATAGGTAGGATATGGATAATGATAGGTATGATATGGATAAGATAGGGATAACGTTCACAGATATGGTCGACCCTAAACAAACGAAAACGAGGACAGATGAGATACTACAATTGAACCACGAAAAAAATAAAAAATAAATGAACCACAGCGGGCGTTTTTGATGAAACAAACATGAAACAAACACGAAAAAAAATGAGACTCTGACAAACCCTAAACCTACCCTTGACTCGAAAAAGAAAGGATGATACCTGACTGACGACGAACCCCAGATGACGAACACGGCTCTGATACCAAATGATATGATCCTCGTTTGTGATGGTGAATCAATCGACGCAGAACGGAAGACTTGATAAAACTCGAACCAATGGATATCCCAAAACCTCTGAATCTAACCCTCAAGTGATATAGGTCAAGATTTCTATACCCCACCTAGATGGTTGACGTGACTTCGGGGACGATGAATGACACACAACAGTGGTGGTTATCTTGTTGATTCGCGGATAAATGAACTCGACTTGGCAAAACTAAGAAGAACTCGAATACTCTCAAGAGAGAAAGAAGAAACTCACGTTTATTATCAAAGATGGTCGATTTTCGTTCATCACATTACAAGCCTTAATATAGGTGAAAAGAAACCTAATTCTAGAAGGAATCAAACAAAGATTAGGCCTAATCCTATAAGGAATCAAACTCTAGTCAAACATGGTCTAATTAGGCTCAAAACCACGAAAATTAACATATCTAAAATCGGCCTTAATAATCCCACGAAAATAAATAACTAAAGATAAAAAATAACATGGCCCAACATGCCAAATAAATCAAGACTAAACATCTTCAAGTTCCGGCCCATTTGCCTCCATGAAATTGATGATTCTTGGGCTGGTCGCTCCACTCTCTCCAATGGGCTTCTTAGTCAGCTCTTGCTCCCACACTTCTTGAACTAAGCCCATCAAGCTCTCCTTGAATTTCTTGGTTCGTGCTCTTGTAACCGGCCCAACAGGCACATGCACCGGGTCGGCCACCATCGAACCTTGGGCTGCACGGGCTGCATCAAATACTTCATCCTTTCGTTCTTTCCTTCAGTTCATATCATTTAGCGTAGATTTCGAATCTTAATTTCATAACTAAATTCGTCGCGTACTAACGTATTTTCTTAATAAGAATTTTCAATAATTCTCGTTTATTAGCAATATTTTCACGCTTCATTTCCCATCTTACACGTCTTATTCATTCTATCAGAGATACTCATATTTAACTAGGGAAATAACATAATTCTTCTCACGTACTAACATATTTCATGCTTTCATACTTTAATCAAGTTATTTCAACTTCAACTAACGTTTTTATAAAACAATAAATTTTGCATAATATTCTCTAATTCAAATTTATTATTAACATACTTTCAGTAAATCTCATAATTCCACTTTGACATCAATCATGACCAGTTACACATGAGACTAATTAATCATAACATTTTATTTCAAAGTCTTACGTCACCTAACAAATATTTCATCGTGAACATGTTATTCTTCATCTTAAAAATCCCATAAATTCATAGCATACTTTAAACATATTTTTACCTAAATATGCAATCACATGTCATAAAATAAATTTGAAACTTTATCTTTTCTTTTTCTTCATTTTCGGTCCATTTTAATTTATTTACTAAACTTATCCAAAAACTCCTATAAATTCACATATCATACTATATTAACATAGGATCCATAATATCAAATAACATTAGACATAGAAAAATTTAACATCATAACCCTTCATGACCTAGTTTTCAAAAATCTTGAATAATTTCATAAATATTTTTCAAAAATTCTAATTAATTCACATAACACATTATTATCATCATATATCAATAATATGTCATAATATTAATCATACACAACTTATATATCAATATCTCATACTTTAGGGTTTTCGAAATTATCATGTCATATTATTTCATATTTTTCCAAAAATTATGATTTAAATCATACATACTTAAAGAATATTAACTATCATCAATCCATGTTCAAAACAACAATTAAAATTCATTTTAATCAACATATATTTCTTACATGGTTTCGGTTTTCATGAAGTAATTTATAACATGCTTAACTTTATACTAAATTCATAATATAAGCTTATAAACATCTTATAAACATATTTAATTAACAACTTAATCATATAGAAAAATTTCTCATATATCACATAATTATCAAGAGTATGTAACTTAATATATCATGTATGAATTTCTAATATTTTTGCATATATAAAAGGGCTTGTATGATTTCTAACCTTTTAATCGGTTTTGATCGGCGTCGGCAACGTTTTTCTTTCTAGGGTCGAATAGAATTTTGGAGAACACTTTCTATATTTTTCTCTTATTTTCGGTCATATGAAGTTGTGAGAGGGTGGTCTCTTATTTATAGAAGTTATAAAGTATTTAATCATGATTTTATGAAAATATCTTAGTATAAAGTCAAAAATTACAACTCTAACTCACCCCCCTAAATTTTCAGTCACTTCCACTTGCTATAAGAGATAAAATATATCTTATCCTATACTTTATTAATTAATATGTATCATTATCAAATATCAAATGTCTTTATCAAAGAGTTTCAAAATTGTTTCTTACCTATATTTAGTCAACATTTTCGGCCAAATGAAACAAATAACTCATCCCATTTGTTAAATTAATAATTCACCTTATCTTATCATTAATAATATCTCTACATCATGATCATATACATTAATGTCACAAAGATATGAAAAATATCTTCTTTTCACACTTATATATAATTTTCGGCACTTATGTATAAATCATGCTACAAATTTTATTTTCTTCCAATTAATAGTTATGTGACATAATATAGGTCTTAGATGATTAAATAAATCATAGAAAAAATAATTAAGAACAATCCTATGTTCTAACATGAAATTTTCGAACATAAACAAGAAAATAAGGATAAATTATCAAATCTTCATTCCTTTAATAACTAATATTATTTTAATGAAGGGTTATATAAAAATAATGCTCTTGTATCATAAAATAAATTCCTTGAATAAATCTAGCATACTTTCCATTATTTTCAAAAATTAGGGTTTTGAAACTAAAGAATAATTTTCCTCCAACTCTTGTCCTAAATCATTAATTTTGAAATTCTCATGATACTTAGGAGATAAGATTGATCTTGATTTCATGATTTTTATCAAGTATTAAAGCTTGTGAAATTAAATAAATTATTTGATAAAAATTATCAACACGAAGCATGATTTTCGAAAACTACCTAAAGCTAGAGACAAAATTTTATCTCTTATGACATTATTACTTTATCACACATTATTAAGAGATAAACATTATCTCTTAGTCAATTATAACCTTATCTTATCTTTTAATAAAAATATCTTAACAAGCTTATCTTAAAAATGTCATTTTCAAATTAAAACCTTATCTTATCTTTTTAATGTCATTATCTTATCTTATCTCATAAAATAAATATCTCCCATATACTAACAAAATAATATCTCATCACATTAAATAAAGTGATCCTACACTTGATCACCATGTGTTCATAACATCATTTTATTCTTATGCTAAACTTATAATTTTCGAAAATTATACACATAACAAGTGAAAATATTTCCTTTTGTTCATTAATATAATTATTGTCTAAATAATATCCCACATATATTTAAAAACATAATTATTTATTATTAAGATTTATTTTATGCAAAATTTAAGAGAATTTTCCATTTACTCGAAATCGGTAATTATCGATGTTCATTTCCATTCTCGGATTCATTGTAATTAAACTTCTTCAAAATTCGAAAATTGGTTTTAAAAATCCGGGGTATTTCACATCTTGTGTGAAAGATGTTCTCTCGTTGCTCTCTCTCATCTAACTGAGTTTGGGCAATCAGAATTCGCCTAGCTACAAAAAGTTATCCGACTGGTGGTAAGATCTCTTCAACCTCCTCTTCTTCATCATCAGGATCTTCCAAGGCTGGCATCTCTGGATCGACAGCCTCATCATCCATCACCACCTCTCCATCATCTCCCATGATCATAACCCTCTTGTTTGGACAATCTCTAGCAACATGCCCAAAACCATGACAAGTAAAACACTTAATATCACGATTTCAGACCACAGGAGTACCTTGATTTGCAAAACTCGAAGAATCTGCTCGGGGCTTCACGAACGGCTTCTTCTCCTCTCTTTGTAGTGTCTCCTTCTTCCATTGGTTCCCTTTTGATAAGGAACCACTAGAGGTTGGTTGGGATTGCCTCCAGTTGGTCTAATTATGCCTCAAGCCACTGCTGCTGTTACCCCTCCTCTTGAGTTGATTCTCTACCTTTATGGCCATGTGCACCATATCCTCCAGCTCAACATAATGTTGCAGCTCCACTCTATCTCGAACCTCCCAATTCAGACCAGCCAAGAATCTCTCCATTGTGGCTTCCTTGTCTTCTTCCACATTAGCTCGAATCATCTCCTTGTAGTACTCATCCACACTCCTACCGCTCTGCCTCAAATTCTGTAACTTGTTGTACAGCTGACGATAGTAATGAGGAGGAACAAAACGCTTCCTCATAACAGCCTTCATCTCTTCCCATGTCCGGATAGGCTGCTCTCGATTCCTCCTCCTACTACTCACCAATTGATCCCACCAAACAAGTGCATAATCAGAGAACTCTATTGCTGCTAACTTCACCTTCTTGAGCTCGGAATAGTTATGGCAATCAAACATGAACACTACCTTTCTCTCCCACTCTAAGTATAATTCAGGATCATTTTTCCCTTTAAAGAAGGATATTCATCTTGATGCTGCTCAGATTGTTATCTTCTCGATCCCTTCCTCTAGGCCGCCTTTCATCAAAGTCTGAAAACTCATCTTCCTCATTGTCAATTTCAGCCTCTTCGTATCTATCTGCCTGACGAAGAGGTCCACCACCTCTTCCTCCCCTACATCCTCCACCTCGCTGATATATGATCGGATCACACCGTCGGCTCTCATCAGTGTTTCTACGATTTCTCGGCTCAAATCCCTAGTGATGCGTTCATGCTCCCCTTCGATTTTCTTTGTGACGATTTTTCCTAGTTCAGCTCGTAAGGCCTCAAATAAGAATTTGTTCTGAGGCATCAAATCTTCTTCTTCGTCCTGGGGAATGGAACCACTGGAATCTGTTTTCTTAGACATAGTTGCAAGAAACAAAAGAACCTCACAACCTCACAATCACTCGTGTATCACTCAAGATGAATCACTCAACACTCGTGTACCACTCAATAATTTGGCTTTTTCTTCCCTCTAATAATCTCACTCTCTCTTGCCTTTTTCATTCAAATTCTCTCTCAAGAGATCGAATTCCCTCAATCTACCACTTTAAGATCACCAACAACGCACCAACAAATCAATTGGACAATATTTTTTTTTTGAAGAGCTACACATAAATTGACTCAAAAGGCTCTAAACTATCCAAAAAGATCGTAGGACATGAAGACACGACACTGAAAACCCAAAAATGTGTTGTGCAGAAACTTACTCAACACGATCTATTCTACCCCAAGAACCCAGAAAACACAAAGAGATTTAACCAAATTTCGGAAAAATTGCACATAGGATACGCACCAAACGACTCGAATCGTACTAAGGAACGCAAAGAAAAAATTTGATCGAAACAAGATCCAAAAATTTCTATATTTTTTTTTTCGAATCCTCACAAAACGTGGATGTTGAAAATCTCAATAACGAAAAATAATATTGATACGGATATTGATATGGATAAGATAAGGATAATGTATGATATGGATAACAATATGTGCAAGATGGTATTAATAGATAGCGTTTAAGATACGAATATGGATACGAAATCGACTCAAATAAGAAAAAAAAGATGACAGACAAGGATAGACGAAGATTTGGATAAGGAAACACACAAACTGATCACAAAAAAAAAAAAAAACGATTCGAAACCCTAGCTGCTATCCGCGAACCCTAGATGCCTTCCCATGACTCAGATGACGACGAACACGACACCATGACTCAGAAACTATAAATATGAGACTCTGAACGACAAACCCTAAACCTACCCTTGACACGAAAGAAAGGATGAAACCTGGATGACGACGAACACGGCTCTGATACCAAATGATATGATTCTCGTTGGTGATGGAGAATCAATCGACGCAGAATGGAAGACTTGATGAAACTCGAACCAATGGATAATCCCAAAACCTCTGAATCTAACCCAAGAAGTGATATAGATCAGTATGTCACCTATATCCCAACGTGAAGTTGACGCAGCAACACGGGACGATGAATGACACACAACGAGGGATGTTCGACTCGTTGATTCGTCGATAATTGAATAACTTGGCAAATCTCAAGAAATTCGAAGAGCTATTGAAGAGAGAATAAAACTCACATATATTGGAAATCAAAAGCTGAATATTTTCGTATGCTTACAAGCCTTTATATAGGCGAAAAAAATAAAGAACCCTAATCTTTGTCAAAGAAGGATTCCTAATCAAAACAAGACTCCTTATCTTAGAAGGATTCTAAGATCATATATACTGCGAAAATAATAATAAAAACGTGGCCCATAAGATATTAAAATCAATCCCATTCGTACTTAACAATATTCACAAAACTTGGGCCTTCCAGTCCGTCTCCAATTGGCTTCTTCATTAACTCTTGAGCCCAGACTTCTTGAACTAAGACCAACAACCTTTCCTTGAACTGCTTTGCTCGAGCCCTTGTAGTTGGTCCAATGGGAACACAAACCGGGTCGGGAATCAACGAACCTTGGGCTGCATCACTAATCAAACCAACAGCATAAATAGGACAAACCACTGAAAACAACATGCAAAACAATACAAAGAATAAGCACAAAATGAAACCAAACAACTGGTATAATAATGCAGCGGATATATACATAAGTAACTAATACAATTAACCATTGAACTACTCATAAATGCATGAACTGAAACGAATAAGTTGTTTCGATACAAACCCAAGTCACAGAAGGACTTGCCAAAAGGTTCAATATCAAAATATAACCCAATCAGGGTACAATTCAAGGAACTAGGTACGACCTCAAGTTCAATACGAAAGTGAATAGCAGTTATAATCAAAAGACAACAAAACAATATCAGAGTTTGGCAGCAATAAACGTGTGGACATGCATATGACGACACATGCCCAAGGTTTTAGAAACCTTTCTATTAAAGCAACAAGACACCTGCCACTCTGCACAACCTCGCACTCATCACCAATCCCTGTTGGATTTGTATACTGGAAGCAGTTTTGGTTGAGCTTATATACAATGATTCCTGTTACCACTATTACAATCTCCTATCTGAATTGTTTACTTGATTACATATGTATGTCCATTTATCTCGTATATAAGTTAGATCATACGATGTGTGAAGATCACGAAGTCGTATGATTGGTCAAGCTTAATGAGATATAAAAAGGATCACAGCTGAGACAACTTTAGTACGAGTTGTCGGTATAGGCTGCGGTAGAGATAAGAAGTGACTTGACTTGGTTGCTTGTCTATACTGGTACGTCTCTGACGTATTGATGGATCACAGTGAGATGAGTTCTTCTATCTGACCTTCATGAAGAACCTAGATCTCAGTGGCTTTACGTTTATATAAACCTCGATAAGGTATTAGGTGAGTATGAGTTGATGACCATCACTTTGACTTGTCATGGGTGATGGTTATATGAGATAACCCAATATTTTCCGCATCTTGGGTGGTGGCAGTGCTTGTATGTCATGCTAGTTGTCTGTATCGAGTCACCGTATCCGTTTAGGATGATGACGTCCCCTTGAGGAGCTTAAAAGGTTTATTGTACTAAACCATGCATGTTGAGTTATCTCAAGTACAATAATAAGGTTGAGTGGTACTACTTAAGGAATTAAAGAGATTAATTATTTTAAGTAGTCAGAACGTTATAAATAATTAATGGACGCGATATCTTAAATTGTGATAACCCGACTTCTCAAAGAAGTACAGAGCAAATGGATCGTCACTGGTATGATAATGCAGCGGATATATACATAACGAATCAATACAATTAACCATTAGACAACTCATAAATGCATGGACTGAAAGGAATAAGCTGTTTCAATATAAACCCAAGTCAAAGAAGGACTTATCAAAAGGTTCAATATCCAAATATAACCCAATCAGGGCGCAATTCAAGGAACAAAGTACAACCTCAAGTTCAATACAATAATGAAAAGCAGTTATAATCAAAAGACACCAAAACAATATCAGAGTTTAGCAGCAATAAACGTGTAGACATGCATATGAAGATACATGCCCAAGGTTCTAGAAATGTGATGACCCGACTTCTCAAAGAAGTACGGATCACATGGATTGTCACTGGTATGATAATGCAACGGATATATACATAACTAATTAATACAATTAATCATTAAACTACTCATAAACGCATGGACTGAAAGGAATAAGCTGTTTCAATACAAACCCAAGTCACAGAAGGACTTATCAAAAGGTTCAACATCCAAATATAACCCAATCAGGGTGCACTTCAAGGAAAGAGGTACGACCTCAAGTTCAATACGATAATGAAAAGCAGTTATAATCAAAGACACCAAAATAATATCAGATTTTTATCAGCAATAAACGTGTGGACATGCATATGACGATACATGCCCAAGGTTCTAGAAACCTTTCTACTATAGCAATAAAACATCTGCCACTCTACACCACCTCGTACTCATCGTCAATCCCTGCTCAACCTGCATATCAAAAACGAGATGCAGGGCTAAGTACAAAAGTACTCAGTGGACTCATTGCTGAAAAAATTTTCTTTGTAAAGTTATTGAACTGCCCACAATAGCGCATGAGGATTTTAGTTAAAAGACTCATGCCTATCAAACATTTTATCATTTTCCAAATGTGTCCGATCGGACTATTTCATCCACGTTGTTTCATATCTGATCATTCATTCATTCGCGCACTATGGAGGTGGCCACCTACACATAGTTGTAACACTCCGATTTTATTTTGTTGCAAATATTAGTTCATGAGAAAAAAATCGAATTTAATTAAATAAGAGTGTAGTAGCCCGAAAATTTTATAGTAATTATTAAAACTTAATTAGGTATAATTAAGGGCTTAGAAGCTATTTAAGCCCTAAGAATTTATAAAATCGATATAATGAAATATTAATCGGCATGAATCGATTTATTTAAAATTTGGACATATGAGATTGGAAAATGTAGAGATTTATTAAAATGAGTTTATTTGTGATAAAAAGTGAATGATGTGAAATAAATGAATTATTATGATATGTGTGAATGAAAATGTTATAAATTAGAAATTTAGCTATGAAATGCCTTAATTATTTTTATATGGATATTTTCTTATAAAATGAAATGAATTATTATTCAAGTTATTAATTTAAGAGAATAAATTTATTATAGAAATAATTAATGATTTAAAGAATTTATTTATGTAATTTTCAAAAATTTAAGAAGTATTATTGAAATGAATTTAATTTTATTAAATAAGGTGATTTAAATTATGCTATATGAATCTAAATTAAATTATGAATATAAGTTTGCATTAGATTTTATAATTTAATTGAGATATAATCCTATTAATTAAATTATACTAAAGTGTGGAATTAGAAGAATTAGGAGTGTAATTATAATATTTTTTTGAAATTAGTGAATAATGATCATGAAATTTTAAATACATGTACATTAAATTTAAATTAAGCTTCTAAAAATTTTTATACATGAAATAAATCATCTTCAACCTCCCCAAAACTCCCTCATTTTCGACACACACTAGGGCACACACACAAATTTTGATTTCCAACTTTTAATCCAAAATCAACCTTGGAATTAAGGGCTAAATACTCCTAGCAAGGTAATTACCTCATTTATACAAAGTTTTCATTAATTAAATTGATGGATATTATGTTTAAATGTTGTATCATTTTCGAAAATTTTGAAATGTTGACAATGGATGATTTGTTTCATTTTTATTATATTTATTGATTTAATTATGTTTATGAAGCTTAATTAACATATACTATGGTTTTAATTCCTTTAAATTCATGAAATTGAAAAATTAAAGAATCTAACCTAAACCCTAATTTTTAATATGATTCATATGTTATGATATGATTGAATTAAGCTTAGATATATGCTTATAGATGATTATAAACATCATATGAAAGAAGAAATTAAAAGTTAAACCATATACATGAAATGCATGAAATTTTCGAAAATGAGGATTAGTAGGAACTTAATGGTTTTGATTTTTATTGATGAATTTGACATGATATTCATACTTAGGGACATGAATAATGTACAAAATGAATTTATAGAATTGAATTCAATCATATACTAATAGCCTAATTTTCGAAAATGAAGGGGTGTTCTTGAACTTTGATTTCTTGATTTTATTTGATGTATTTGAGTTGATATTTGAGATCTATAATAAAAATAAGGACTAAGTAGAATTTATGGGAATTTTTGGACATAGATATCAAAAGTTACAAAAATTAAAGTTTAGGTTGAAAGTTATGTTCATATGTGATATAATTGATCTATAATTGAATGGATCATAAATTAATGATCAATGATGTTAATTTAGTATAATTATGTGATGTTGGATAATTAATGGGTTGTAGATGTTCAAAATGTCGAATATATATATATATATAACTAGTTAATCGCCTTAGGCGATTAATGTTGGAATTGATAGTATTAATCTTTTTGTTAGAGTCTTGAATGTATGTTTGATCATATAATGATGATATTGAGGAGTTTGGGATGGCGGGTGTTTGGTATATTTGGGCTATACACATTCTAGACATTACTCTGCCGAAATTTCGGTAGAATTAGACATTAATAAGACATGTTAGATGTTAATTGATAGTTATCAATATATATAGTTAAGTTGGTAAGAAATATTTCTAAGATTTATCATAATTCTATGTTTTAAGGATCAAGCAATGGGACCAGAGAAGTAAAGGCGAAGAATCGAACCATTGGATTAAGCCACAAGGTGGGTAATACATTCTGAACTTTATTTTGAAGTAAAACCATGATATAATATGAGCTTAATTTCTTGTGAAAGCACTTGATCACCACATGATAATTATGCTAAATGTTTTACCACATTGTGGGTATGACGACAATTACTTATCTGCGGTAGGAAGATGTTAATTATCGTGCGGGTAGATGGTGTGAGCTTGCAAATGTAGGCCGCCATGGTATTGGGAGGAGGCCTACTTCCCTACCGTATGATGTAGATAGGGTATGACCGTAGTTGATATCCTTCAGGACCAACTCGGGTATGTTATGCCAGTATGTTTCAAAATAAAGTGTGGTGATATGTTATTATGTGAAAGTTTTTCTTATGAATCACAAATTAAATGGTCTTATGAACTGCTATTTGAAAGAAAGGGTTTTCTTGAACAAAATATTTAAATTTTGAATATTATATTGGCTTTATCCACTGAGTACTTTCTGGTACTCATGCCCTCCAAATGTTTTTATTTTGCAGGTTGAGTATGAAGAAGGTGTGGCAGGGAAATTGAGCTGAAATATCGTTTTGATCTTTTTATTTTGTTTGGTTATGTCTGAACATCATGTCTTCATACATGATATTCATTGATCTTCCGCTGCTGGAACCTTGAAACTTTGAAACCGTACTTTTGGTAAACCGTGTAAATATTTTGAAACTTCTATGTATATATGGTGAGGCTGTGTCCTCATTTTGATCATTGTTGTGGTTGGATATCTTCTTAATG
This sequence comes from Salvia rosmarinus, assembly GCA_036937905.1. NCBI lineage: Eukaryota > Viridiplantae > Streptophyta > Magnoliopsida > Lamiales > Lamiaceae > Salvia > Salvia rosmarinus. The sequence goes on from JAODLM010000319.1 coordinate 32,698, forward strand.
CAGGTTGGCATATTCCATTTTCAAACGTTATGATGTCCGTTTGTTTTTCAAAATTTATTTCCTAAAATCAAATGTAATTAAGAGATTATCGATTATTAAACCAGTCACGGCCTGATTATTTGGTTAATTAAGTAATTAAATAGTCGGGTCGTGACAGAGTGGTATCAGAGCATTTGTTCACTTTGGTCCTGTAAACTTTTCTTTCTTTGAGCCAACCTTTCTTAAAAAATTTTGATTCATTGGTAAAGGCTCGGTGTTTACATCCATCTCTTGACTCGACCGTAAGGTAAGATGAGAATGTTGTGCATATGTGAACAAAATGTGATTATGTTGAATTTTTTATGTAGTGCGTATGAATATAAATGATATATGATGTGTTATTCTAATTAGTATAGAAATGAAATCGATTATAGGATGCCAGGATAAAATCCACCGTTCGAAAGAATACGGGTATAGACCGCCAGAGCTTAGGAGATATCAATAAGTTTTATGCGCTGCGAATGAGACGAGCAGGGTGCGGTTCTTCCTTCATCATTTCAAAGTTATGTGGCGATCGGTTTTGAAGTGTGGAGCGACCGAGCTTGACGGGTACTTCAACCGGTGCAAGCTTTGCCTCACGATTGGAGGGATGGGCATCCGAGATAGCTCTTGATTATGTGCATCCCGATATAGAGTGTAGAATTACCGGTAATCTTAAGAAGTTTATAAAATTATTAACGACCAATATAGGACGGGGAAAATCCTCCACTCATTCCCTACCGTCCCTTTAATTATTTTATCCTACAGTTCATCAAATCTTAGATGATATCCTTGATCCAAAAGTAAAAGAATTAAACCTATATCTCATGAGCTTGTTAGAGCCACCCTAAATATGAATATTGTGATAATGATAATACTACTGTGTCCCACTTGGACCTCGGTGGACTATGGATGACTGGATTTATTTGATCAACCATTTGCCTTTGAAAACCCTTCACCACCCCTATCTCATCTTCCCGAAATTCCACTTATAATGTCTTCCACCGAGGTAGAAGATGAGTTTAATCGACAATCGTTCGTTGGTACTTCTAGCTTACAACCTTTGTCTTCTAATGAAATGCCTTCGTTGTCGGATCCATCCCTTCTCTTGCCAGGAGAGCCCGCTAATTCATCTGTTGATCACACTTCCGCTCCTGAAGAAGAAGAAGAAGACCCTGAAGAAGAAGATCCAGAAGAGAATCATGAAGAGAATTTAGATGATTAAGGAGAAATTAAGTTAGCTAACTAAGATAGTAGGTGGAACTACCAGCCTGTACATATGGAACTAATTTGTGTGTAAAAGTCCTCGATGGGGCAATTTTCTTGTAAATTATAAACTGTTTTGTTATCTTTGATGTGATAAATGGTTATGTCTCTATCTTTTGTTGATGATTATATCTTGTTGCTATTGCATGCTAAAATCCCTTTCTTTTGTGGATATTTTATTTACTGTTGTAAAAATAATAAATTTCTTTTGAAGCAAAATGCCTCCTCGAAGAAGAAACCAGAACATGGAAGAAAGAGCAAGTCAAATTACTCCTCAAAACCTTCCTGAACAAAACCTTTATGATCGTGAACCCTCTCCGAACAGGAAAAATAGCCGAACTTTTTCTTCGTCAGAACCCACCTAACTTCACAGGTCTTGGTAGTCCCTTGAAGCGTAAGAATGGGTAAGAACTGTGGAGAGGATTTTTAAGTTCTTGGAATGTAGCGATCGGGAATGCTTGCTATGTATAAACTTCCTCATGAAAGGACCCGAGACTTACGGTGGGAGGCCGACGAAAACTCTCACTCGTAACAAATGGCGAACTTTACTTGGGAACAGTTCAAGGAAGAACTGTATGCTAAGTTCATTCCTCGAAGTTATAGGAAGCAGAAAGAGATTGAATTCATGAATTTGAAACAAGGGAATAGAAGTGTGGCTGAGTACGACCGAGAATTCTGTACATTATCTCGGTATGCACCATACAAAGTGGAAACTGATGAAAAGATGGCTGAGATGTTCCGCTCCGGATTAAGACCTGAAATCCGGATTATTTTAGCTGCTCAACCACCCATGTCTTACGCAGAGACTCTTAACCGTGCGTTAGACATGGAAATGGAGATACAAGCAGAGAAGAATGCTACCGAGTCAAATACGAGTGTACCACAAGGAACTGTACCATTAAGATCCTCTCAAATGGAACAAAGATATAAAGGAAAAAGAAAGTGGGAGACGCAAGGAAATCCAAACAAAAGGCCGTTTCAGAGGTAGGGACCCACGGCGTCGAGATCATTCTGACCGCCGACTACTGGACAACCATTCTTTTCTCCGAATCAGATAATACCACCCATGTGTGTCACGCCCCACTTCCCGAGGGAAGGCACGGATGCCGGGGTGTGATTAGGGGTGGGGTTAAGCGGAGAAGAAGGGATACATATAACATACATGATAAGAAGATGTGACCATGAAATCGGGCGAAGATCTCCTCTATAACTAGGACATATCACGAAGAGGAGGGTGCACAAACAATCCACCAATGTAATAATATCGATATCATAACTTCGAAAAACATGATCTTGGTTTATTATAAGCAATGCAAGAAAGCAAAATAGCATTACATCCTCGTCAACTAGACCGGTCAACCACATAGCATGCTCAGTCGAGACTCGCGTGAGAATAACATAATAAATCTTGTTCCCAATCGAAAGCAAATAAGGGACAAGAATACATCAATATCGTAGTACTTATATAACACAACATCGGAAGCATAGCATGAAGAACTCGCAGCTCCACCCCTCGCCGCCTCGTCCAACCTCATCCATCCGTGAAAAGATTTGAAAAAGAATTTGGGGTGAGTACTAGCGCACTCACCGTGGTTTTATCATAAATCGAAAGAATCATAAGGCCGTGTTTAGAGCACTTACCTTAGAAGGTTTTAAAAGCGTAAATCCACTTCTAAATAAGCAAAATAGATTTTTAATTTTCGATACGATCCGTTATTCTCATACTCCCATCATAGAACCATGAACCACGGCTCGGGCGTATCCCGCCACCCCATCACATGACATTCATTCGCCCGAACATATCCAATCATTACGCCGGAACGTATCCACGGCTAACTCGGTGTGGACTTGAGGTCAAATCCCGTCGAACCATAACCACCTCATTACCATTTCCGTGTGGACTTAGGGTCTATCCCTTCGTAACCATAACCACGTGTTCGGGGTCTATCCTCACGATCAATACTCAAGATGGTGATCAACCCACTGAATAGAGATCCGTGCACAACCATGATAGAACCATATCTTGGATCAGAGAACAGTAATAATTTCACAAAAAACATTTTACGGCGTACATGTTTTATTTTAAAATATTAGAGTAAATAACTCAAAATAAGCATATATAACCCAACTTGAACGGACGAAACGTTAACCGCGAGATATCTACGGATCCGATGACTTCACCGATCGCCCGGTAGGTACACAGTAACAAGACGGAACAACTTTTGGGGTCACTTCCCACAAAGCAAAACAACAACGTGATCCAAACGACGATCGTAGCAAAATTAGGGTTTTCGACTTTACAACCCACATTTGGCACTCTCGGGTTTTCAAATCAACTCGATGCGTAGGAAAATATATTCGGGCATCAAGACCTATAATAGGGTACCTTCAAAATATGCATGCATGCAAGTCGACTCAAATCTTAGCAACAAGAAGCTTCAAAATCGATGCTATCCTCGGATCTAGGATAAACCATCCAAAATCGATGCATGAAAATGGAAACATAAGCAATATGCATAACGATCAACATGGAATGACAAACTCGTTGAAAATGGATAACCCGGCATGTACTTCCTTTAGAAAACTCAAGCAACGGAAAACATCCCACATGCGAAACGCGAAAATGCAAAACGGAATCGGTACTTTAGTAGAATGCATAGCCTGAATTCAAAACCTAAAGGACCCGTAGCAAAGGTGGCCTGTCGGCCGCAAACGGCGGCCAACAAGGCTCACGGCGGCGGTTTGGCGAAATGGCGACCTCCGGCCGTTTCTCGCCTCGTCCTTTAGAATCCCGAGTTCTATGCTATACGATCTACTAAAAGGCGGAATCAAAACAAGAAAAGGACAAAACAGAAAAATGGGCTGCTCGGGGGTGGTTGATCGGTGGTGGTGGCTCGGCAAAGCAATAATAGCGCCCGAGCCTCCCTGCTCGATCCCCACTCTCCAGCTGGCTTCAGGCGTACACTGAGCTGCTCGGCTCTTCCGTAAACACGAGAGACGAAGGAAATGAACGTTGAAAATGAAGGCCCTAGCCTCCTATTTATAGGAAAGCAGTGTCATAGCCATAAGCGCCCCTTTCGAAAACGCAAAACCGACGCAACTTTTGCAAACGGACTCCAAATTTTGCAAACTTGGTACCCATGGACACGAAATAAAATACGGACACAATGACTATAAACAAGATATGCTTTTAAAGACCAATGAAAGTCCAGCCGATAACTTCCCTGAGTGCCAAACCTTCATGGGTGGTCGAAAACCCGATACTTAGTGTTTATGAATTCGTCATAAGACACTCTTCACAACGCTTTGAGGTTTCGTGACGGTCGCATCACCAAACAAAAGTTAACCTTTGACCTTTCTCGGCGTGCCATGCAAAAAGCTTAAAAAGACGGGTATTACATCCTCCTCCTTAGAAAAAATTTCGTCCCGAAATTTCAAATACGTGGAGAAAACAACTCGAGTGGTTGAGCCCCGAACTTGTCTTCCAACTCCCACGTAGCTTCTCTTCTCCGTGGTGATTCCACAACACCTTCACCAACTAATCGCTTGTTCCTCAATTCCTCGACTTCGCTCCAAAACAGCCACCGTTTCTCCTCGTAACTCAAATCACGAGCAAGAACCACTTGTCATGCTTGATCACGTGTTTTGGGTCGAACACGTACTTTCTCACCGAGAAACGTGAAACACGCCATGAACATCTCCGATGCTAGGCGGCAAAGCTAACCTATAGGCAACGGGCCTATCCTCTCAAGAACTTGAAGGTCCAATGAACCTCGATCAGAACTTACCTCGCTTCCCAAACGAACGACTCCTCTCGGGGAAACCTTATGAAAACGCGATCTCCGATCATGAATCAAGATCCGACGACGCTTGTCCGCATAGGATTTCTCGTCCGAGCTTCCTTGATCCTTCGCTGATCTCGATCGATAACCTCGACCGTCTGGCGAACCATCTCTCGTCCTAACATCTTCCTTTCGCCCACTTCATCCCAATAAAGTGACGATCGACACTTCCTTCCATACAACGCTCATAGGAGCCATTCCTATGGTGGCTCAGAATGTTGTTATAGGCAAACTCTACCAAAGGTAGTATCTCTTCCCACTTCCACCTTTGTCGGCCACGATCGCCGCACATGTCTTCCAAAACTGAATCGTCCTTTCCGACCGACCGTCCGCTTGAGGATGGAATGTCAGACTAAGATTCGACTTGGTCCCTATGGCTTCCTCGCAGACTCCTCCAAAACCTTGATGTGAACCTCGGTCACGATCGACGAATCGATACGGGCACACCATGTAACCGCATTTATTTCTCGACGAAAAGTCGAGCAAGCTTATCTAACCCGTCGCCATCCTAATCGGTGAAATGAGCTGACTTCGTCGACCATCGATGACAACCCATATAGCGGTGTTTCCTCTCACGACCTTGGAAAACTCACCACAAAATCCATACCGATATGATCCCATTTCCACTGGGATTGGTAGCGGTTGCAACAATCTTGTCGGACGTTGATGTACAGCTTTCACTTCATCGACAAGCCAAACAACGCCCACAAACGCGGCTACATCCTTTTTCATCCCTTCCCACCAAAAGTTCCTTTTCGTGTCTCTGTACATTTGGTGCTTCTGGATGAGTCAGTATCGGTGACTCATGAGCTTCACTCATGATTTTATCTCTCAATTCCTATCGAGTGGCACACATAACCTTCCTCGAATAGTAGCGCGTTGTCTCTCGCCCGTGAACCCCTTGCTATCTTCTAGCCTTGCTTTCAAACGCATCTTTTCCAAGAATTGCCTCCTCGTTGCGCACTCACGATGGCTTCTCTCGGGTCCGGTTCACTATCAAAGTCGCGACGAATCCTTGCACCGATTCCCATGGATGAATCACTTCGGTGAGCTTCGAAATCTCGAATAAGCTCTTTCTCTTGCGTAAAGAAGATATCCCAACTCGCCTCGACTTGCGACTAAGGGCATCTCGCTACAACATTGGCTTTCCGGTGGTAATCGACAGAGCAATCATAATCCTTTACCAACTCTAGCCATCTCCTTTGCCTCATGTTCACTCTTTTTGTTCAAAGAAATACTTGAGGCTCTTGTGATCCGTGAAGATCTCACACTTAACTCCATAGAGATAGTGCTCCAAATCTTCAACGCATGAACGATCGCCGCTAACTCCGGATCGTGAGTTAGGTAGCTCAACTCGTGCGGTTTCAACCGACGAGACGCGAAGCTATAACCTTCCCGTTCTGCATGAGAACGCAACCTAAACCAAGTTTGGATGCATCCGTAGACCACAAACCCATCGTTCCTCTCGCACGGCTAACACTCGAGCGGTTGTTAGCTTTTCTTTAACTCTCGAAAACTTGCTTCACAAGCTTGGACCATGAAAACTTGATTCCTTTCTCGAGTGTTGCGTCATCGGCCTTGCCAACTTCGAAACCCTTCGATGAAACGTCTATAATATCCTCGCCAAGCATAGAAAGCTTTCGAACCTCATTGGCATTAGTCGGAACCTTCACATTGCTGCGCTTCAACCTTCACTGGTCGACTTTTATTCCTTCGCAGACACGATGTGTCCAAGGAACATCACTTCTTTGAGCCAAAATTGCACTTACTATACTTGGCATACAACCTCTCCGCTCGTAACGCTTCCAAAATGGTACGGAGGTGTTCTCTATGCAACTCGCATTCTTGGAATAGATGAAAATATCATCGATAAAACCAAGACGAAACTATCCAGACATCGATGGAAAACTTCGATTCATCGATCCATGAAGATTTGGCGCATTGGTCAAACCAAACGGCATCACGATGAACTCGTAGTGCCCATACCTCGTCCTGAACGCGGTCTTCGCAACGTCCACTTTTCTGATCTTCAGCTGATGGTAGCCTGACCTCAAATCGATCTTAGAGAAGACACTTGCTCCTTTGAGCTGGTCGAAAAGATCGTCGATCCTTGGAAGAGGATATCTATTCTTGATCGTCAGCTTATTCAGCTCTCTGTAGTCAATGCACATCCGCATTGACCCATCCTTCTTCTTGACGAATAGAATCGGCGCTTCCACGGCGACACGCTAGGTCGGATAAAACCTAGATCCAACAGCCCCGCAATCTGCGCTTTCGGTTCTTGCAATTCTTTAGGTGCCATTCTATATGGTGCCTTCGATCATCGGTGTTGCTCACGGTTCCAAATCAATAGTGAATTCCACTTGTCTATCAGCGTAAACTGCAAGTCCTCGGAAACACATCCGGATATTCACACACAACTGCTCCTCTTGCAATCGCTATACTGTTCATCGTGCCTGTCAAACTTACCAAGAAAGTTTGATGCCTTCCCTTCCTCGATCATCCTCACCGCCTTCCGTCGAGATCATTGGCACGCAAACACCCATCCTTATGCCGTGAAACAAACTTCCACTCCTCGCCGTTCAAAAGCAACTTCTCTCGAGACAACGATAGTTGCCACGTGCTTTTCCAACCAATCCATGCCAAAGATGACATCGAAATCTTCCATTCCGATGACATGCAAATTGACAAAGACCTTCTGCTCACATATTTCTACCTCCTGGTTCTGGCAAATCTCTTTTGCCTTTAGCACTTCCCCTGACGGGATGCTAATTTCAGTGCACTGTGATTCCTCGGTACCAAACCCAACCTCTCACACGCGATTCTCGAAGCGAAAGAATGTGAGGCTCTCAGATCAAACAAAGCGAAAATGGGTATATCACTCATATGGATTATACCGCAAGATTTCGGGGCGTGAGTGCACTGATTCAAGGCGTACACCCTCTCACGCGGTGGCCTTTGGTTTGCCGGCCTAGGGTGACCTCCGCCTCCGCTGTTTGTCCTCATGAGAGCATGATTCTCCTCATGAGCTGGATCTTTGCCTTCGGCGGCTGCACTGCCGCCCTCCTAACGGACAATCTCGAGCGTAATGTCCGGACTTCTACAACGATAGCACTCGGTGCTACCTTTCGCACTCGCCGAAATGATTCTTTTGGCATTTCGGCACCAAGGTCTTTCCACACCGCCCCCACCGCCGCATGGGTTGGAAATTCTTCCCAAGGTTGCCTTTCTCTCTCTTGAATGCCTTGATTCCTTGGAATCATCGACCGCCTGGTTCCTTGGAACACTTGATTGCCTTTCCTCGATCATCCCATTTCCTTTATCTGCTCCTCCGCGGATGGTACGTCGGGTGACATTGTTCTCTCTGGGCAACATTCACTCAATGTTTAATGCCCGGTTCAAGGATCGCGATCGCCGATCTCCCCGATCGACGAGCGAATTCGATCTCGGTCTGAGTCCTCTCTCGAACTCGCCGCCTGGCGCAAATTTCGGTGCCGACCAGTGCGTAGCATAACGTGATGATTTATTGAACGAGCGATCGTACTTTCGGTGACCGTCCTTCTCCTCGACGAAGATTCCGTAACTCGTTTTGCCTTCTCTCGCTGTAAACTCCAGCACATACTTTTCCATGAGTTCTTCCTCGAAATCTTCCCACGATACCTTGCCCATGTCCCGGTGTTAGGTCCTTCTCACAGTTCCCACCGAAATCACCTCATCGGTTAGGCGAAAGATAGCGCAATTCAGCTTTTTCGCTTCTTCGCACCGATGTATTCAAGATCCTTTCGATGGATCGTATCCGCCTCGGCCGTCGATCGGTTCGCCGAGACCGTCGAACGAGGGGGATTCGCCACGAAAACTCTCGATCGCATGCCGCCGAACCAAAGGTGGTTCCCGGCTTCTTCCACGTTATTGTTCCTCGGTTCCTTATTCTCGCATTCTGCATCGACGCGTTGAAACATTAGAAACGCCGCATAGATAATCGGGTATCTTCGCACAACATATATCATCACCCATATCACATATCATCACATATACCACATATCACGGACGATCACATATAATCATGCAATCATGTCAGCATATCATCGTTATGCATTTCACATAACATTATCATCACACATCACATAGATCATATATCATCATGGCATAGCTCATATCACATATAAGCATCAAAACATAAACATCCTGTCATGACAAATAAGTTAGTATCGAAATATTCAAGTGTCTATGAAGGATCACAAAATACAAGATCAAGGTATGTCACCAAAAGGTCGATATGAGCAAAAGAATCGACTGTCATTGTCAAAAGATGCCGCCTGTCCATGCTTCTAGCGTATCTGCGATCATCACCAGACACACCGACTACCTAGATCCTCGCCTCCATATCCGCCCACTACTCTCCGTTCGTCCCAGCTGGTTCCATTCTCGCCTCTCCTCATCCTCTCTTTCCTTCCTATCGTGGCTTGAATTGGCCGCCGCTTGTAAAAGTGATCCCGCATGGAAGCAAGCCTCGTGGGTATGATCCCATCCAAGCCGTGCCTCGATCGCTCGAGTATCGGTGAAAGTTGTGCTCGAGTCCCTGTCTCGGCGCTTGCCCTTCCTCAATGTGCCCGACCATCGTGAGTCATCGGCTATCCGGATCACCGGTCCTCCGAATCCTCACTATCCTCCTCGTTCTCATCTCGGGTCCTCTCTTCCTCGTAGTCGCCTTCCTGGATGCCACCGACACGGTTTGGTGGCATGAAGATTCGATTCGGCTTCTTCACGCCACCGCCGACGGACAATATCTCTCGCCCCGGAAGTTCTGCCTCAAAGTCGCTCCGGATCCTCCCAAGGTAAGGATCGCCGATGGAGGTGTAGTGACCGTGTATCTGTTGACCGGCGATCGCTCGATTGATGGTTGTTCTCCCAATGGATCTTCGAACATCATCCCTATCATCGATCCGGATCGGTCCTCGAGGGTGTCTCTCAACCACATCCTCCTCGGATGGTATACCTCGGTGGTCTCGTCCACCGCCTCCATACTCGAGCAGCGAACTCGGAAAGTCCAAGGTGGGTGCCTCGTGATAGATCTCGCTCGAACAACACATGTCCTTGCTTTCTAGCCCACGGCCGCCATCCCGCTGTAGCCTTTCGGTCATCCGATAGTAGGCCTCAGATTCGACACTTTCCCACCGTCTCGAACCTTTCTCCATAACCCAACAAATCTTCCGTAAATACTCCCAACGGCTCATGAATATTCCGGTACATTCCCTCGAATTTACTGATATGCTCATCCATTCTCGTGAGATCTCAACCAACGTTGTGCGGGCCATCAATATCCATAAACCTACATGTTAGTTTATCAACATAACAACAAATATTCACGCTTCCTTTTTCTCGTCCCAAATATCCGGGTAATCATGTCTCATACACATGTTCATTTCAACACATATCAATATCAATATTGATATAATCACGTAAGCAACACAGTGATTCACTTACAAGCACTCGTTTATCAAAATAAACAACATTTTCAATCAACAACATATTGCTATGTAAACACATAGACTTACATCAACCATACGTGATCACATTAATCACATCATATCATATAAACGATTTTCACATCACAGCCACACAGGCGCTTTTTGTTCCATCAACAATCACTTCCACATCCACATCACCATCCAACCACATCTCATCTACATCACGTTTACATCAAGTAAACTCTTACCATGCCAAAGCACATAAAACCAAGATCATATCAAGCTCACATAGCCACATAAAGCATCAAGAATAAACACATACCTCATCCCCTTTTAAAGGAGGCGGACCGACGGTGTCGAGGGTAGTCAGATCGATAAATGCTTTAGAAGAACAAGTTCTAAACACTCAATTTCAAGAACGTATAAGATATAAAGCAAACGAATCGCTTTGATATCAAATAATTATGAAAACTAGATGTCAAGAACATTGCTCGACACAAGTCGTCACGCCCAATTCCCCGGAAAGGCACGGATGCGGGGTGTGATTAGGGTGGGGGTTAGAAAAGCGGGAAGAAGGGGATACATATAACATACATGATAAGAAGATGTGACCATGAAATCGGGCAAGATCTCCTCTATAACTAGGACATATCCTCGAAGGGAGGGTGCACAAACAATCCACCAATGTAATAATATCGATATCATAACTTGAAAAACATGATCTTGGTTTATTATAAGTAATGCAAGAAAGCAAAATAGCATTACATCCTCGTCAACTAGACCGGTCAACCACATAGCATGCTCGTATCGAGATCCAATGAGAATAATATAATAAATCTTGTTCCCAATCGAAAGCAAATAAGGGACAAGAATACATCAATATCGTAGCACGATATAACACAACATCGCGGAAGCATAGCATGAAGAACTCGCAGCCCACCCCTCGCCGCCTCGTCCAAAACCTCCTCCATCCGTGAAAAGATTTGAAAAAAATTTGGGTGAGTACTAGCGCGCTCACCGGGTTTTATCATAAATCAAAAGAATCAAGAGGTCAGTGTTTAGAGCACTTACCTTAGAAGGTTTTAAACGAAATCCACTTCTAAGTAAGCAAAATAGATTTTCATTTTCGATACCGATCCGTTATTATCATATTCCCATCATAGAACCATGTACCACGGCTCGGAACGTATCCCGCCACCCATCACATGATATTCATTCGCCCTAACATATCCACCGTCCCACGCCGGAACGTATCCAACCGGCTAACTCGGTGTGGACTTCAGGTCAAACTCCGTCGTAACCATAACCACCTCATTACCATTTCCGTGTGGACTTCCGGGTCTATCCCCTCGTAACCATAACCACGTGTTCGGGTCTATCCCCACGATCAATACTCAAGATGGTGATCAACCCACCGAATAGAGATCCGCACAACCATGATAGAACCATATCTTGGATCAGAGAACAGTAATAATTTCACAAAACATTTTACGGCGTACATGTTTTATTTTGAAATATCAGAGTAAATAACTCAAAATAAGCATATATAACCCAACCTGAACGGACGAAAACGTTAACCGGGAGATATCTACGGATCCGATGACTTCACCGATCGCACTGGTAGGTACCTGGTAACAAGACGGAACAACTTTTGGGGTCACTTCCCACAAAGCAAAGCAACAACGTGATCCAAACGACGATCGTAGCAAAATTAGGGTTTTCGACTTTCTGAACCCACATTTGGCACTCTCCGGGTTTTCAAATCAACTCGATGCAGAAGGGAAATATATTCAGGGCATCAAGACCTATAATAGGGTACCTTCAAAATATGCATGCATGCAAGTCGACTCAAATCTTAGCAAACAAGAAGCTTCAAAAATCGATGCTATCCTCGGATCTAGGATAAACCATCCAAAATCGATGCATGAAAATGGAAACATAAGCAATATGCATAACTATCGAACATGGAATGACAAACGACGTTGAAAATGGATAACCCGGCATGTACTTCCTTTAGAAAACTCAAGCAACGGAAAACATCCCGACATGCGTAAACGTGAAAATGTAAAACGGAATCGGTATTTTAGTAGAATGCATAGCACGAACTCAAAACCTAAAGGACCAGAGCTGGGTGGCAGTCGGCCACCAAACGGCGGCCAACAAGGCTCACTGCATGGCGGCTCTTGGCGCGGCGGCGGTTTATGGAAATGGCGGCCTCCGGCGTTTTCTCGCCTCGTCCATTTAGAATCCCGAGTTCTATGCTATACGATCTACTAAAAGGCGGAATCAAAACAAGAAAAGGACAAAACAGAAAACGGGCTGCCCGGGTGGTTGATCGGCGGTGGTGGCTCGGCAAAAAGACACAATGGCGGCCACGAGCCTCCCTCGATCCCCACTCCTCCAACTTCCATAGCGTACACAGAGCTCGCTCTCTTCCGTAAACACAGAGACGAAGGAAATGAACGCGTTTAAAATGAAGGCCCTAGCCTCCTATTTATAGGAAAGCGAGGGCAGCGCACATGCTAGCGCAAGCCCTTTTTCGAAAACGCAAAACCGACGCAACTTTGCAAACGGACTCCAAATTTTGCAAACTTGGTACTCATGGACACGAAATAAAATATCGGACACAATGACTATAAACAAGATATGCTTTAAAAGACCAATGAAAAGTCCAGCTGATAACTTCCTGAGTGCTAAACCTTCATGGGTGGTCGAAACCTCGATACTTAGTGTCTATGAATTCGTATAAGACACTCTTCACAACGCCCGAGGTTTCGTGACGGTCGATCACCAAAACAAAAGTCAACCTTTGACCTTTTCTCAAAAACGGTCATGCAAAATGTAAGCTTAAAAAGACGGTATTACAATGTGCCCACAAGCAACCGCATACATTTCGGTTTATGTAGGAGTGGGAGCAATACTTGCTATTCATGCGACAAGATGGTCACTTTGCTTCGCTTGTCCATACGCATGCACGTGACCGGAGAGGAGAAAGAGGAAAATCTTCTCGACTGCTCGTAATGTGAAAGCAATGACAGATATCCACAACCACCTCGCTATCAACTTCCTCCACCACCGTGATTGCAACCGCAGAGACTTCACCAAGAAAGCGCCATCTCAATCTCTACAAGTTCAACCTCAACATCAAGAAGCGATGCTTTGAAAATGTAGCAACCGAAAAAGAGTATGGGAAACCAATGTATGGCCCAGCTAAAAGGTGTACCTGTTATAGTTTTGTTTGATACGGGAGCATCGCATTCTTTCATTTCTACCGCATGTGTAGATAATCTTGAACTTCCGTAGAATCATCTCAAGTAGGTTTCAAAGTGCTTACTCCAATAGGTGGGCGGACAATGAGTTGATAAAGTATGTCCTAACTTAGAAATCGAGTTAGGATCACTTCGCTAAAAGTCGAATCATTACGCCTATTATGCATGTGGACGAGATATTATCTTGGGTATGGATTGGTTAACAAAGAATTTTGTAACGATTCGCTAGAACAACGAGAAATTGCGCTTTCAACCACCGTGAAAAGAACCCACGTGCTTTTATGGAATCGATGAGAGAAAAGAAGGGTGCTGTGATATCACCTGCAGCGTAAAGGTTTATAAGATGTAATAAAAATCGTGCCTATCTTGTATGCTTAAGCAAGGAAAATAAGAAGGATAGAAAGATTGATGATGTGCCAGTGGTTCGAGAATATCCAGATGTATTTCAAGAAAAGTTACCTGGTGTACCACCGATCGACAATCGATTTCGCGACGATCTCGAGCCAAGATCTGCGCCAATTTCAAAGCACCGTGTCGGATGGCTCAAAGGAATTACAAGAATTGAAAGTTCAATTACAGGAACTTTGGACTTAGGATTTATTCGACCAAGCGCATCACCTGGGAGCGCCAGATTGTTTGTCAAAAGAAGGATGGCACCTTAAGGACGTGCATCGACTACCGGAGTCAACAAGGTGACGTTAAAGAATAAATATCCTCTTCCTAGAATTGATGATTTATTCGATCAATTAAAAGGAGCTAAGGTATTTTCAAGATCGATTTGAGATCGGGTTATCATCAAGTGAAAATCAAACCGAGGACATACCTAAACCGCTTTTAGGACCCGATACGGACATTACGAATTTGTAGTGATGCCGCTTGACTAACCAATGCTCCAAATGTGTTCATGGATCTCATGAACCGAGTATTCCATGAATATCTTGATAAATTGTGTTAGTGTTCATCGATGATATTCGATCTATTCAAAGAGCTTAACAAGAACACGAAGCACATTTGAGAATCGATTGAAAACTAAGGATGCAACGATTATATGCTAAATTTAGTAAATGTGACTTCGGCTAAAGAAGTCAATTTCCGGGCATATAGTTTCACCAAGGAATTAAAGTGAAACCGCCAGGTTCAAAGTGTATAAGAATGGAAGTCACCTATGACTCCTAATGAGATTAGTAGTTTTCAGCTTAGCCGGATATTATAGAAGATTTATCAAGGATTTTCTAAAATTGCAAGCCAACGACGCAACTCATGAAGAAAGGAATTAAATTTCAATGGACCCCTAATGCCAAGACGCTTCGTGAACTTAAAGAAAGATTAACCAACGCCCTATCCTAACTATACCGGATCCGAGAAAGATTATACCATATACACGTATGCGCCAAGAAATGGAATAGGATGCGCCTTAATGCAGAAGGAAAAGTCGTCGACATGCTTCACTTACGCTTAAAGATTCATGAACATAATTACCCCACTCACGATCCGAGCTCGCAGCAATGTGGTCCACGATTAAAAATTTGGAGACATTATTTATACGGGTCAAGATGCGAGATTTTCACGGATCACAAAAGTTTGAAGTATTTCTTTGAACAAAAAGATTTGAATATGCGGCAACGAAGATGGCTCGAGCTGGTCAAAGACTACGATTGTGAGATCAAGTATCATCCAGGAAAAGCTAACGTCAGAAAGGCACGCCCGAGTAGGAAAAGTCGAGAATTGGGAACTCTTTAATGCACCAAGAAGAATTGTTAAAAGAGTTTGAAAGAATGAAATTGAAACCGTGTTACCTCCCAAACATTCAAGGAATTATAGCGTCATTAGTGGTACTTAGACTTGAGAACTCGATTATTGAAGCACAAAGAAGAGATAAACAACTCGAAATTCGCATGCAAAGATTCGAATGGGAAATTTTCCTAATATCATGAAGTCGGGATAATGCGATTTTGCTTGGTAATCGTGACATATGTACCTAACGATGCGTAATTGAAGAATGAAATTATGAATGAAGCTCATAAAGTCCTATATGCGGCACATCCCGTAACTACGAAGATGTACCAAGATCTTAAACAAAAGTTCGTGTGGACAGGGATGAAACAAGACATTGCGTCTTCACGCCGAACGATGTTTAGCGTACAACAAGTAAAAGCATTGCATCAAAGACCATACGGAAAGTTACAACCTCTTGAAATTCCAGAATGGAAATGGGATCACATTGCGATGGATTTTGTTATTGGATTACCCAAATCTAGACGAGGAAATACGGCCATATGGGTAATCATTGATCGATTAACCAAGAGTGCTCATTTCATCCCAATTCGATAACGTATGGAGTGATAAATCGCACGATTTATGTTCGGAAATTATCCGCCTACATGGAGTGTCGGTCTCAATCACCTCGGATCGTGATACCAAATTCACCTCTCGGTTCTCGACTACTTTTCAAAAAGAATTGGGTACTGATTAAATTTTAGTACCGCCATCCACGTATGCACGGTCGGACCGAAGAACAATTCGGTCCTCGAGGATATGCTCGTAACCGTGGTATTTGATCGGGCGATCAATGGGAACAAGTTCTACCATTAATCGAATTTGCTTACAACAACAGCTATCAAGCTACAATCGGCACGGCTCCTTACGAAGCACTTTATGGTAAGAAATGTAGATCACCTTTATATTGGGATGAAGTGGGAGAACGAAAGATTCTCGCCCGTGTCGATCGAAGAAATGGTTCAGATTGTACGACGATAAGACAAAGAATGAAAGAAGCTCAAGATGCATAAAAGTCTTACGCTGATAATCGCCGTACGTAATCAAGTTTGAAATAGGAGACAAAGTTTTTCTCAAAGTTTCAACTAAAGGAGTTCACCGCTTTGGAATAAAATGGAAACTCAAACCAAGATTTCTAGGACCTTATGAGATCTTGAACTAATCGGACGGAGTTTATAAAGTTAGCGTTGCCTCCAAACTTCGCTAACGCATATGATGTCTTCCACGTATCTCGACTTAGAAAGTATGTATGATCCACAACACATTCTTCATCATGATGAAATAGTTCCCATGTCGACTTAAGTTATGAAGAAGGACCGAAAGCATTACGACCGAAAAGAGTGGTTAAGAATAAAGTTATTCCTTTAGTGAAAGTTCAATGGAAACATCATGGTCCGTAAGAAGTCACATGGAATTGGAAGATCAAATGAGAGAAAAGTACCCGACTTATTTAATAAGGTACGAAAATTTGAGACTAAATTTCTTTAAGGGGAATGTAGTAGCCTAAAATTTTATAGTAATTATTAAAACTTAATTAGGTATAATTAAGGGCTTAGAAGCTATTTAAGCCCTAAGAATTTATAAAATCGATATAATGAAATATTAATAGCATGAATCCAATTAATTTAAAATTTTGACATATGAGATTGGAAAATGTAGAGATTTATTAAAATGAGTTTATTTGTGATAAAAAGTGAATGATGTGAAATAAATGAATTATTATGATATGTGAATGAAAATGTTAGAAATTAGAAATTTAGCTATGAAATGCCTTAATTATTTTTATATGGATATTTCTTATAAAATGAAATGAATTATTATTCAAGTTATTAATTTAAGAGAATAAATTTATTATAGCAATAATTAATGATTTAAAGAATTTATTTATGTAATTTTCGAAAAATTTAAGAAGTATTATTGAAATGAATTGAATTTTATTAAATAAAGTGATTTAAATTATGCTATATGAATCTAAATTAAATTATGAATATAAGTTGCATTAGATTTTATAATTTAATTGAGATATAATCCTATTAATTAAATTATACTAAAGTGTGGAATTAGAAGAATTAGGAGTGTAATTATAATATTTTTTGAAATTAGTGAATAATGATCTTGAAATTTTAAATACATGTACATTAAATTTAAATTAAGCTTCTAGAAATTTTTATACATGAAATAAATCATCTTCAACCTCCCCAAAACTCCCTCATTTTCGACACACACTAGGGCACAAACACAAATTTTGATTTCCAACTTTTAATCCAAAACCAACCTTGGAATTAAGGGATAAATACTCCTAGCAAGGTAATTACCTCATTTATGCAAAGTTTTCATTAATTAAATTGATGGATATTATGTTTAAATGTTGTATCATTTTCGAAAATTTTGATATGTTGAGGATGGATGATTTGTTTCATTTTTATTATATTTATTGATTTAATTATGTTTATGAAGCTTAATTAACATATACTATGGTTTTAATTCCTTTAAATTCATGAAATTGAAAAATTAAAGAATCTAACCTAAACCTTAGTTTTTGAATATGATTCATATGTTATGATATGATTGAATTCAGCTTAGATACATGCTTATAGATGATTATAAACATCATATGAAAGAAGAAATTAAAAGTTAAACCATGTCTATGAAATGCATGAAATTTTCGAAATTGAGGATTAGTAGGAACTTAATGGTTTTGATTTTTATTGAAGAATTTGACATGATATTCATACTTAGGGACATGAATAATGTACAAAATGAATTTATAGGAATTTAATTCAATCATATACTAATAGCCCTAATTTTCGAAAATGAAGGGGTGTTCTTGAACTTTGATTTCTTGATTTTATTTGATGTATTTGAGTTGATATTTGATGTCTATAATAAAAATAAGGAGTAAGTAGAATTTAGGGGAATTTTTGGACATAGATATCAAAAGTTACAAAAATTAAAGTTTAGGTTGAAAGTTATGTTCATATGTGATATAATTGATCTATAATTGAATGGATCATAAATTAATGATCAATGATGTTAATTTAGTATAATTATGTGATGTTGGATAATTAATGGGTTGTAGATGTTCAAAATGTCGAAATATATATATATATAACTAGTTAATCGCCTTAGGCGATTAATGTTGGAATTGATAGTAGTAATCTTGTTGTTAGAGTCTTGAATGTATGTTTGATCATATAATGATGATATTGAGGAGTTTGGGATGAAACTGGGGTGGTTTGGTATATTTGGGCTATACACATTCTAGACGTTACTCTGCCGAAATTTCGGTAGAATTAGACATTAATAAGACATGTTAGATGTTAATTGATAGTTATCAATATATATAGTTAAGTTGGTAAGAAATATTTCTAAGATTTATCATAATTCTATGTTTTAAGGATCAAGCAAGGGACGGAGAAGTAAAAGGCGAAGAATCGAACCATTGATTAAACGCCACAACGGGTAATGCATTACGAACTTTATTTTGAAGTAAAACCATGATATATTATGAGCTTAATTTCTTGTGAAAGCACTTGATCACCACATGATAATTATGCTAAATGTTTTACCACATTGTGGGTATGACGACAATTACCTATCTGCGGTAGGAAGATGTTAATTACTGTGCACAGGTAGATGGCTGTGAGCTTGCAAATGTAGGCCAGCCATGGTATTGGGGAGGAGGTCTACTTCCATTTACCGTATGACGTAGATAGGGTATGACCGTAGTTGATATCCTTCGGGACCAACTCGGGTATGTTATGCCGGTATGTTTCAAAATAAAGTGTGGTGATATGTTATTATGTGAAAGTTTTTCTTATGAATCACGAATTAAATGGTCTTATGAACTGCTATTTGAAAGAAAGGGTTTTCTTGAACAAAATATTTAAATTTTGAATATTATATTGGCTTTATCCACTGAGTACTTTCTGGTACTCATGCCCTCCAAATGTTTTTATTTTGCAGGTTGAGTATGAAGAAGGTGTGGCAGGGAAATTGAGCTGAAATATCGTTTTGATCTTTTTATTTTGTTTGGTTATGTCTGAACATCATGTCTTCATACATGATATTCATTGATCTTCCGCTACTGGAACCTTGAAACTTTGAAACCGTACTTTTGGTAAACCGTGTAAATATTTTGAAACTTCTATGTATATATGGTGAGGCTGTGTCCTCATTTTGATCATTGTTGTGGTTGGATATCTTCTGAATGCAGGTTGGCATATTCCATTTTCAAACGTTATGCTGTCCGTTTGTTTTTCAAAATTTATTTCCTAAAATCAATTGTAATTAAGAGATTATCGATTATTAAACCAGTCACGGCCTGATTATTTGGTTAATTAAGTAATTAAATAGTCGGGTCGTGACAAAGAGAACATTAATTAACCCACTGAATGGCTTAACAAATGATTTTTATGTGCAATAACGTGAGCAATGAGTTGGATTTTCAAAATAATGTTTTGATTTTGTTTGTAAATTTTCATGCTCACAGTACGTGGAAGCTTTTTGAATACTTTTTGTAAAAGTAAGACTTTTAACTAATTCCATACTCCTACTAGAACACGTGACTTCCTACTTATCTGGAAAAAAAAAAAGAGATTTGCACCAAGCTATGATGTTATGTATATCAAAAGAAAAATCTCTCCAAAAAAACTAGTATAAATACGTGACCACTCCACCCCAAAAAGGGCATCGCCTAAAGCTCCAGCTTTAATAGCTACCAAGAGAGGTTTGGGTTAGAATCAACTAAAAATTCATCAGTTTCTCACATCAAGGTTAAGGTGGGGAAATTTATGCTTGTGGTTATGTTATCCCTATTGTTTTATATGTTTTATATTTATATTGATTATATGACTACTTGTTTTATTTTTAAAAACTATATGATGTTTATGTTAATATACATGTTCTCATGTTGTACTATATGCTATTATTATATTTAAGGCCTCAAAGAATATTAAGGCCTCATGTTATTATTATATTTAAGACCTCACTAATATTAAGGTCTCATGTTATTATTATTTAAGACCTCATGGCCTCATGTTATTATTATATTTAAGGCCTCACAGAATATTAAGGCCTCATGTTATTATTATATTTACGACCTCACAGAATATGAAGGCCTCATGTTATTATTATATTTAAGACCTCACAGAATATTAAGGTCTCATGTTATTATTATATTTAAGGCCTCACAGAATATTAAGGCCCCATGTTATTATTATATTTAAGACCTCACAGAATATTAAGGTCTCATATTATTATTATATTTAAGGCCTCACAGAATATTAAGACCTCATGTTATTATTATATTTAAGACCTCACAGTTATATATATTTATATATATATTCATGATATTAAATTTTATTTATGTGACAATATGAAAGATTAACATGTATTACATATGTGAATAATTGCATTGTTCCCCACTGAGTATATTTATGATATGCTCACCCCTCTCTACTTTCAGATTTGCAGTTGAGGAGTCGAAGCAGCCATGGAAGTCGAGAATAACTAGTATAATAAGAAGTCGTTTATTTATTTTAGTTTAAGTTATAAGATTTTCGTTATTGACTAAAAACATAAGTTTAGTTTTCTTTATTAAGTCGTTTTCAAATTAAATTTATATTTATCTGTTGATTTACAAGTTTTTCATTTGTTGTTCACGTTTAAATTTAATAGCAATATTTTATTCTTTAAAAAAATATATTTTTGGGGCGTTACAATAGTCTCCATGATCGGTCGAGGTAGCTAGCCTTAACATACAGTCACACGTGTACATAATCCGAGTTAGTCCTTAACTAAGTCATATCCGATCGTTACCATTTTTTAACGTTGGTGGACCAACACATTCTCATACCACATTGGATATACCAACCTCAGATAGGATCACAACAAAACATAAACATTTGGCAGTGAATAACAGTTCATGCAATAATATTTCATAAAGCTTTTGTAAATCATGGTTTGAGGTATGCATAACATTTTGTTTCAAGAAAGCCCACCTACTAGTCCGAAGCTATAAGTTCTAAGTGAGCAGGGTGTGGTTGTCTTTCCTCGGCAACTACATACGAACAGGACCTTCATAAGAAAATAACATTTCTTAGATTCCTTCTATTGATCGAGGTCGATTTATAAGTTACAACTTAAAGTTCTCAATTAGGGTTTCTTTATGATTTCATGTGATAGTCTTAAGATAATTTCTATTATCTTACATTCTCAATTCTCAAACTATATTACTTCATCATTCATAGATGAACCTCAACTTATGAGTCATATACTCCGAGTCTATCCTCGACTCTAGCCTTAATGTTCTTCTAAATGTTATTATGTTATAGAGTGTTGGTACTCAAGTTATGATTGGTGTATTAGGATATTCTCAAGCCACTAACTAGACTTAACAATTATAGTTACGTCCTAGTAGGTTATGTTTGATGGCTTGTCGTATTAACACGACAAATAAAGGGGAGTCTTGACTTATGATTCAAGTGATCTCATAGTATCACGTAAGTAAATACTTAGAAATAAATGAAGTTCTTTGTGAATACTAACTCGACCTTTGAGACATAAGGATCAACATCTTATGTTTGGATCTTAGCTTACACTTTTCGACATTGTTTGTTCCCCTTAGCTCGTCGAAGATTGTGTAAGTTATATAACCGCTATTCGTATCGAGTTGTCTTAACGCTCAATCTAATATCGTATTAGGTTGTCATTGTTGAGTATTCACGTTGTAAGTCGGCTTTTGGTTTCTTTACTTAGGATTGTGTCTAACTTCGATTCTCTTTAATTCCTTCTTAAGTTATCGAAATTTGTCAATTTCTTTTGGATTCTCGTACATAAAGTACTATGTTGTTTACGTTTGAGGTTTTGTTTGTCGGCATAACATAAATATAACCATACAACACCATATACAACATAAGCCATACTAAAGCATTAGAAAATCCTAATTTCTAACATAATACACAACTATTGTGTATGTGAATGTTCAATTCATTCATCATAATCACAACCATTCATTCCAAACTTATAGATTAACTACCATGGCATCATTCACAATTAAAATCAACTCATACTTAACCATTTTGCTATATTTTTGATAATTAGCAATAATTAGCATAAGTATCCAATAAATTCTAATAAAATCATGATATGCTCCTATCATGTTATAGAATTTAATTATCAACTCAATATCATCAAAAAATTAAATCATGAGCTAAAATAGAGCGTTATTTTTCTGCATTTATGAATATTGAACATTTGTGTTCAATAAATTCCACACACCTCATAACATATTTATATATACATTAAACATGGAATATTAACTTTAAACAACAACTAAATATTTATAATATGAACTAATGCCTGGAACTTTTGGTCCTCACACATATATTGTATATGTGTTCAATAAATTCTCCAACAAAGCATAATATTTTTATAGTATATTCTAAACATCATATCTCATATATATATATATATATATATATATATATATATATAACATGAACTAAATGCTTGGAATTTTTGGTCCTCACACATATATTGTATATGTGTTCAATAAATTCCCAACAAAGCATAATCGATTCATATTATTTTCAACAAATAAAAATCAAATAAACTTTAAAATATATTCTATTATTTCGACCATTTTGAGAAAAAATAGGAGGAGTGTTTCAATAATTCCAAGATTAATATATGATGTTCATATCATATATTAAACATTATATCTCAATTATTTCTCAACAAATAAAATCAAACAATGGCTTAAAAATAATTAAATAAATTCTGCCCTATTGTGAAAAATAGGAGTAGTGTTTCAATAATTTCAAGATTAATATATGATGTTCATATCATATATTAAAAACTATACCTCAACTATTTTCCAATAAATAAAATCAAAATAAATACAAGAAAAATTTAAAAAATTCCCATATGTATTCTAAATGCTCCTAACTCAACAATAAGCTAAAATATGAAATAACATTCACAAAAACATGTTTCATCTTCTACAAAAAATATTCTAACAAAATTCAAAAATAATAAACATGCTCCAAAAATTCCCAAACTTTAAACACAACCTTAGAACACATTTATAAGCATATTTCATTCATGTCTTGAAAGCATTTGGCGGAAAAAAATTCATGAAGAAAATGAAGAACAAAAATTAGGGTTCTTCATGAAAAAATTCAAAAAAAACAAAATCTAAAAAAATAATTACTTCATTACAAATGGAGAGAATGATGAATGCTACCTTTGTATGAACTTAGAAAAATTATTGGAGGGTTGGAATGGAGGATTTGAGGCTTGGAGAAGGTGAAGAATTTGAAAAACAAGAGAGAATTTTGTCTCCCAAAGAGAGAGAGAGAAAGGCACGAAATGGCTACTGTATTCTAATGCAAATGAGCTATCTTAAGCCTATATGGAATGCCCTTTGTATGGTATGAATTTGTGCTTATTCTTGGTATTGTTTTGCATGTTGTTTTTAATGGTTTATCCTATATATGCCGTTGGTTTGATTAGTATTTATCGATTCGGACTTATTTAGTTTGTTTTGATATTTTGTAGAAAATGGCATCAAAAAGGATGAAAATAATCTGCCAAGAGTTATCACAATTAAAGAGTATCTTGACAGCAATCCGTAGGAGAAAACGGATCCTAGTTCGGACTTCAGACGAGGCAGAACGGGACGAATATTCAAAGTCGCGCATGGCACCCGTCGCACGCCGAGCCCAGCGTCGACCAAGCGCTCGAGCGCGCACTCGCACCCAGCCATCGCCCAGTGCCCGCTCGACATCACTCAACGCCGAGCCTCCACCCCAACGCCCACTGGCCCCACAACGCGCGTTCCACAACGATTTAACATCACCCAGCGCTCGAGCCTCCACCCCAACGCCCGCTGGCACCATAACGTGCGGACTCCATCCGGTGCTCGACATCACCCGGTGCTCGCTAGACCATCCGTGCCCGCTCGCCAACACGCACCCAGCACCATCGCCAGTGCTCGCCGAGTCCCCAGCGCCCACCGAGCCCCGTAACGCCAACTGCCGACCAAGCGCTCAACCCTAGTGCGCGCGTCGCCTCATCTGATGCTGAGTCAGCCAGCGCCCAACGTCGACATCACCCGGTGCTCGCTCGGCCATCCGTGCCCGTTCGCTAACACGTGCAACGCCTGGAAAATCCAGCATTGGAGTCCCGCGTTGCACCCGTGCAGAAGTCGTCCAACGCTGGGAACCCAACGCCCGTTCCGCCTCGCGCTACTCTCAGTCCGAGCGCCGTTTCACCTCCGAGCCCGCGTTCGGCATTTTCCCTCGCGCGTTCACCAATGAACGCCCGCTCATCTCCGCGCGCCATCACCCATAAACGCCCGCTCCTTCCCAACCGCCCACCTTAATACTGTAATGTTTTCGAACTCGCGCTTTTCCGTAACCGGTGTTCACCTTGGGACATAAGCTCCGCTCCGCGCTCGCTCACATTACAACCGGCGCTCACTCTTATTTAATATATATATACGCACTAGGTCTTTTTATGGGGGTTTGGATTTTGACGCAATCACAGCCGCTGTTCTTCACCATTGTTTTTCAAGAGCTTTTCGACGACAACAGACAAATAATTCATAGTTTTAATTCTTGTTTTCATTTCAATCGATTGAATATTTAGTTTGTCAATTTATGCTTTTGGATTTATCAGTTCTATCGGAATCAATTTCATAGTTTTATTGTAATATCCCGAAGTTTTAAAGCTTAATTACGATAATAAAAATCGTTAATTAGGGCTTTATTTTGATAATCGAAATAATAAGTTATCGAAGCTTGATTTCGATTAATTATGATACGAGGATTCTTATATTATATTCACTAATGATTAGTGAATTAAGGAATGTAATTTATATTATTATTCCTTCGAAGGTATTATTCTAACGTCGATTAAATGTCGATAGTTAGTTTTGCGATATTTTCTAAGCGACGAAGCTTAGAATTAAATTTCCTTATCTAATGAAATGAATGAATAAAGTGATTACAACTTTATTATCAACGCTTTGAGACGATTCGATTATCAACGTTTTGAGATGTTTCGAACGTCAACGTTTAGAGATGATTCGAAAACTTAGTCTAATGATTGAGGAATTATAATATTTAAATTCCTATGATTATTTTATGTAATAAGAGAATTATTTATCATTAAAATAATGCTAGAGAATTTAGGAATAAATATTGAATAAAGTGTGCAATTTTCGAAAACACTAATTTCGAAAATTAGGGTTTGACACATGAAATAATTTTAATTATTTTTCTATGATTTAATTTATCATCTAAGACCTATATTATGTCATATAGCTACAAATGGCAAGAAAATAAAATGTGTGACAATAATACTACATAAGTCCCGTGAGCATTTAGAAATATGATGGATTGAAGAAAATTTTGCTATCTTTTTGTCATGCTATGTAATAAATGAAATAGTAGGATATTTTATGCATAAAACAAGATCATTAATGAGAGGATCAAGTGAAGGTGTATTGGCTTGGTGAAGGAGCCCTGAATGTTGACAAAGGAAGAAAGAAGAAAAGTTGGAACTCTTTGATTATGATGGCTTGCATGTATTAATAATGTGTAGGATCTTTATATATCTAGTATAAGACAAAAAAAATTAAAACTCATCCCTTTTGTGCATTGAGGGCCGACGCATGTAGGTGTATAAAGGTGGAAGATATTTGTTTCATTTATTAGTTGATGATGATGGTCACTTACTATGGGATAAGGTGATGTATTATGTTGAGTGAGTCACAAAGTAATATGTCTTGCAATGTGTGTGGACCGAAGAGTGTATGGCATGAATTAGAGTATTACTTGTTTTATTCCTTTAGGCAGTAACTATTAAGTGATAGACAATAAAAACAAACCATCTTTCATTCCAAATCCTCTTATTACCGTGAACATTGAGAAAAAAAAAGAAGAGGAGTTCTTCTTTTTATATCACCAATCCTAGATAGAAAAACCTTTGAACTAACAATCGATGCCGATTAAAAGGTTAGGAATCGAACGAGTTTTATATATACGTTTAAATTTTCGATTTCCAACCGTTTGATTTTATTATATGCTTATGTTAATAATGATAAAAAAATGTGAAAATAAAGCTATCATGTTTAGTTGCTTGTTAATAATGTTTATTATGTTAAGTATGATCATATGTATTGATTTAATTACAAGCTAAGCATGCTATGAATTTTTATAGTGATGACCGAAAATTATATTGATAATATGTTGATGGATTAATGATATATGTTGATAATTGAACTCATAGTGATTTATTTAGAATTTTTGGAAATCATATGTTAATTATTTATAATTACCGAAAAATTGTTGGATGGGCATATGTTAAGGTATGATTAATGTTTAAGTAATATTATAGCATATTATTGATGTAGAGCCTTAATTAAGTGCTACATGAATTTATTAGATTTTAAAAAAAATAGTTGTGCATGTTTGGAAATTTTTGAAAGGTTTAAGTGTTGGTATATGGATGTATGGATTGTAATTATTGAATATTATGATATATTAGTGATACATGATGATGATTGGGTGTTGTGAGGATTTATGGGAATTCTAGAAAAATGTTTGCTATATTTAGTGTAATGACCGAGACCTATAAGGTATAGGAAAGTGATGTCCAATTTTTCTATAGCTAATGTTATTACATATTAATGATCCTATGTTAATATAGAGTATTATGTGATTTTGTAAGAATTTTTGGAAGAGTTTTGATAATTATACCAATAAGGGTTGAAAACTATGATTATAGGATTTGGAATATTAAATTCATTTTATCAAGGAAAATTTCATATTATGTGCTTAGAATATATTTTAGACCTATTAAGAATTTATGGGATTTTAGAAACATAGTATACTATGTTTACGGCGAAACGTTATGTTAAATGACGTAAAACGTGAAGAATAATATGTAATGTACAAGTTAGGTCATACTTAAGTAAAATATTGATCATGTTGTTGATTAACGTGAAAAATCGAGACTTAGGATTATTTGATAAGAAATCGATTGAAAATCGATTTATATGAAAATTTGTTAGCATATATGTGAATAATTCAAAAATATGTTAAGAAAAGTTAAAATCGTTGACTAATGTCTAAACGTATGAAATACGTTAGTATGTGATCGATGTTATGTTGTACGTCTATTAGAAATATGATATACGTTGAATAAATACATTAATACGTGTAAGACGTATTAGAAAAATAAGAATATCTCTTTTATAAGAGACGATTTCATAATTGAAATCATTTTATCGAAAGACGTTAGTATAAGTTCGACGTTTGACCTAAATGCTTTATATGAGGTCATAAATCATTTTTCGTCTCTATTGAAGTACAAAAGTTATAGTTAAGATATTCGATGAAAAGACGTACTAAGTTAGTTAAAAGATGCTAAGTATTATTCTAGAAGGTTATCAAAGTTTATTAGACTTTGACGTCCTCGAAAAATGGGACCGACTTACTAAATTAGTTTCTTACATACAGGTGGGACGCGTTTTGGTCGCTGGCGTTAAAGAAAGACTAGGTAGAAAGCATACGTACCAGGTGGGCTTTTCTCTTCAAAATGACAAATGCTTTATTATGCTTTCTTCGAAATGAAAAGTATTTATTTACAATGCTTTCTCTTGAGAAATGATGATGAAATGATGAGGAAATTACCTGCCCAAATGTTTATGTTTTTATGTATGTATCCTATCCATGAATGTTGATGAATGTTGTTGGTTCGCTACCAACTTATGAATGAAAATCGATATCGGATCCTATGCTGGAGGGTCAATTCGTGTCTAGGGTTAACGTGTACACATAAGGGTGATTGGGGGCCGTAAGGACAATGCGCGGTCGGTCACAGCGTCCGTGGAAGGAGGCCTCCTTCTACGGCGCATAATGATGTTATGATGATGAGACGTTATATGAGAAAGGATATGGATCATACATACAAGAGGAAATGCCTGCACAGGCGATGTTTTGAGAAATGATGAAAATATTTTAGTAAGCACAAGGCATATTCAAATAAAACCCTTGTGTCTTACCATGATGAGGCAGTGTAATTGAAAGATGATAAAATATTTTGGCATGAGTCCACTGAGTGCATTCTTGTACTCAGCCCTGCATATTTGTTTTTAAATGTGCAGGTTGAGCTGGTGATGCGATGGAGCAGTGTTGAGCAATAGGAATCATTGTCGCTAAAAGTTAATACCTTGATTGTACATCGTCATATGTACATTTCACATGTTTTCCGCTGCAAGAACTTAAGTTAGATATTAAAGTCCAAAAGTATTCTTGATATATGTATTACAGTTAAATGTTAAATGGTCTTTTCCATTTTTAAATTCTTGTTTAAAGTAATAGTCCCTGTTAATCCGTACTTAGGATTAAGGGGCCGTTACAGTTATTGTTTGGTGATTTTGTTGAATTCAATTACATAGTGACAGTGGATTGTTTTCATGCTCCTTCGATTTATATTGCTTGTGATTTCTTGTTTCGTGGTTACATACATTTCATGCAATGGATTTTGGAATTTAGTTATATGTTGAATCTTTATCCTATGAATTTCATTGCTTTATGTTTGATGATCTAGTTTAGTTGTTCTTTGCTTTAGCTTCCTACTTTCGTAGTTTATCAACTAGGGATTCATAACTCCTAGTTAGATTGATTTCCATTATTTTTATTTCTTTTCAGCATTTAAATTCTCGTTTGATCAAAAACCCATGTTGGTATTAGAGTGTTAGGATTTATCGTTTTCTATGTTTGACACGAACAATAGCCCTGTTAAGTTTTCCTTGAGAGACGACTAGAGTTAACTTTCCCTATTACAACACCTCATTCGATTATGAGTCAATTAAGAGTACACTTTTGATTGAAACAAATTTTGGAGCCGTTGTCGGGAAGACTTTAGGCATATTGTTTGTGTTGATTATTTTATGTGTTTCTTTTCGTGTTTAATTTGTTAATCTTCAGTTGCATGTGATCTTTTCTTGTTTGAGTGTTGTGTATGCTAGGTCGCCACAGTCTAAATAGACCGCTTGCTATCCCGTTGGACCGCAATCGAAGATCTAAAAGATCGCTTCTTCCGGCACTGGAGGAGTTTGGTGCCACTTCTGTGAGTGGTGAACAATCAGAGCCGATAATCAGAGATCAACCTGTTGTTGAGAATACTCCCCCGTTGAGAGAGATGGGTGAAAATGCACGTGCATTGCGTGATTTCTACAGGCCGGTGATTGGGGCCGCTACTTCCCCAATTGTTCTTGGACCGGCAGCTCGAGACTATGAGCTTAAGCCGAATCATTTCTCGCTAATGCCTACCTTCCATGGGCTTGCTAGTGAAGATGCCTTGGAATTTATAAGGGAGTTTTGTTCGGTTTTGCAGTCCTTTCCGCTGGGAGGACTAAATGAGGACCAGCTAAAGATGCGTTGTTTCCAGTACACCCTGAAGGATATGGTAAAGTCGTGGTTTCTGGCACTTCCAGCCAACTCTCTGCAGAACTGGAATGCTGCGGTAGATAAGTTCATGACGAAATACTACCCAAACAAGAAGAGTCAGGAGTTGATGTCACAGATCATGATCTTTAATCAGACGTCTGACGAGCCATTACATGAAGCTTGGGAATGGTTCAGGGACTTATTGCTGAAGTGCCCTCACCATGCCTTGCCAGATGAAATTCTTTTATGATGGATTGACTCAAAGTTTCCAGTATATGGTGGACAATGCTGTAGGTGGAGATATTGGTTCTCGAACGGCAGAAGATATCGTCGACATTTTTGAAGCTATGGTTGCTACTTCACAACAGAAGTCCAGTCGAAGTGGAAGAACCAAGGCACATGCCGTGAATCCTTCGTACGACATGAATAAACAAGTGGCTAAATTGATGAGAGAAGTGCATGAACTTAAGTTGAAGAAGCCCGATCCACCAGCACAGCACAAGGAATTCATGGAACCTTGTGGTATCTGCAATGAACTTGGGCACAATGTTGATACGTGCCCCAGGATAGGAGAGCATACCTCCGAAGGCGAAGACGAAGCATATTCTATGTAAGGATTTTAACCTAGACGGCAGTTTGAGCCTAATCAGCAACAATTTACCGTGGGATGGAGGAATCAAAATCAAGGCGAGTTCAAACTGAATCGTCATACCAAAGACCTCCACAAGACAATAGCCAAAGAACAGAGGCACTATCCGCAACCGCAATAACCCCACAAAGCAGCGATTCTCCCAAAGAAGCGATGTCGGTGAGCACCTCCTCCACCACCTCAGAGACCAGCTTTTGAGGATATGATCACCCAAAGAGTAGATGCTCAAGATTCCACCATCAAGCGTTTAGAGACACAAATAGGACATATTGCCATCACGCTGAACGAGCTATTGCAGCAAGTAGCAGCGGGAAAACTTCCAAGCCAGCCTCATCAGGCTCATGCGATCACTGTTCTTAGGAGTGATCGAATTGTTTCGAATGAGGTGGGAGAGTCATCTGACAAGCCACTGCAGTCAGAGGAGGTGGAAAAGAAGAAAGAGACTGATGCCAGATTGCATAAGGCAACAAACCCTTACATTCCACCGATACCATTTCCACATCGATTGAAGAACGAGAAGCAGGACCGGCAATTCAATAAGTTCTATAAACTCCTGTCCATGGTGAATGTTAATTTTCCCCTGTTGGACGTGATCAGAAATGTGCCGGCTTACGCCAAATTTTTCAAGGAGCTCGTCTCAAAGAAGAGAAGGTTTGGGGAGCACGAGAAAGTCATGGTCTTGGGAGAAGCTAATTCCATCCTACAACACCAGTTGCCTCCCAAGCTCCGGGATCCAGGTAGTTTTATTATTAAGATTGCTTTGGGTAATGGGAAGGAAGTTTCTGGCATGCTTGATTTGGGGGCCGGGATTAATCTTATGCCTTATTCTATGTTCAAACGACTAGGATTAGGTGAACTAAAACCCACTAGGATGTGTCTACAAGTAGCTGATAGGTCCGTGAGATACCCCAAGGGTATTGTCGAGGATGTATTAGTAAAGATGGATGGGTTGATTGTTCCCGTTGATTTTGTTGTTTTGGATAGGGGAGATGTTAGGGAAGATGGGGAGGAACACACATTGTTGTTGGGGGGGCCATTCATGGCCACAACTAATACCCTAATTGATGTTAAGAATAACACATTGAAAATGACTGTACTAGGTGAATCTGTGTCTTTCTTTGCACATGATAGTGTGATATCTCCTCTGTTTAATTCATTGATAATCATGCTCCTGTAGATGATGTTGATCCCTTGGCCGAGAATGTTTTGTTGCAGGGTGAGAACGCAAATTTGTACAAGGGAAAGTGAAACAGATACATGATCGGCGGAAAGTTGACAAGGATTTAAAGCCGGGAATGAAGATTTTACTTTTTCAATCTAGTTTGAAGTCCTGCCCCGAGAAGCTCAACTCTGGATGGAGTGGTCCTTACATGATTGAAAAGATGTTTCCTTTTGGAGCAGTCTTACCCGAGATCCCAACACTAACAGATCTTTTACTGTGAATAAACAGCGGGTGAGACCTTACTTTGATCAAGGGGATGATCCGAAAGGAGTAGAGAACTCCATGCTCATTGATCATATCTGTCCCTGACTGGATTACGTCGTGCTCACGACGTTAAACTGAGTACTACGTGGGAGTTTACCCACGATTTTTACATGTCTTTTTTGTTCTTTTTTATTTCGCTTGTTTCGTTGTTCTCGTTGATCTATCTGTTGTCGTTGAGTTTGTTTTGCTCAGAATTGGGACGTTGTAAATAGTGTGGTGAAGCCGTGACTCTCCAACTCTGTCGTGCATGCTCACATTCCAACCCTGTTTCTGCCATATACTACCAGGGAAGTCCCATCCTCTATTGACTATTTTTGTGTTATCAATGTTTTGAGCACTGGAGACAGTGCTTGAATTTAGTGTGGGGGAAGATTATTTGGTTTTGTGTGCGTATCTTGTCCATTTATATGCTTGGTGATGCGCCTATTTTGATCTCTTGGGCGCAAGCTTTGTCTATGAGATTAAGTTAGGATTTTGATTTGTGCAACTGAACTCTGTGGTATTGGTCAAACCTTGACGTATTTCTCGTTTATCTTGATGTTATGTTAGTGAAGTGCAATGTGAATTGACGAGATCGTGTGAATTGATTTTAAATCAGAGGTTATTGATGTGATTTTTCCGACTAATGCTAGGGGTAGTGTTAACAGTGTGGTTACCTATATACTTGTTTCATTAAAAACAAAGGGTGGGAAAAAGAAGAGAAAAGAAGGAGAATGAAAACTCCAATAAATTGTTGAGATTGTATAAATGGAGGATGGGATTCTGCCCCTCTTTCTCGTAAATCAAAAAATAGGCATGGGAAACCACGATAGGAGACTCGAGTTCATCGAGACTTCACATTTCGAATATTGTTCCAAAATCTATTAATACTTTCTTTGTGTTATCAAAGAAACTTGTTGCTAAAGGTAACCATTTTAGTTAATTCACCCCTAGCGGAGAGTTGGGTCTGAGCAAAAATAACTTACTTGTTTATTTGATTTTCTCACAATCTTAGATTTGTTTCGCATTAACTTTGATTATGTATTCATCATGTTGGGAATTGCAAAGAGGTTTGATTGATCGATTAAGGTTAAGTTGCATGAGTTATTTTCTACTCTTATTAGTATAGACTTTGCTTGAGGACAAGAAAATGGATAAGTGTGGGGAGTTGTTTGGTATCGAAGTTTTGTTTATTCTTGGTATTGTTTTACATGTTGTTTTTAATGGTTTATCCTATTTATGCCGTTGGTTTGATTAATATTTATCGATTGAGACTTATTTAGTTTGTTTTGATATTTTGTGAAAATGGCATCAAAAGGATGAAAATAATCTTCGAGTTATCATACATTGAAGAGTATCTTGACAGAGTCGGGCGGATCCTAATTCGGAGTTCGAGCGAGAAGAGCAGGCGAATATTCAAAGTCACGCCGGCGCCCGTCGCCAGCCCGAGCCAGTCGCTTGGTATGAATCTGCTGATTCTTGGTATTGTTTTGCATGTTGTCTTCATTAGTTTATCACATTTATGCCGTTTGTTCAATTATTATTTATCGCTTCGGACTTACTTGGTTCGTTTCAATGTTTTGCAGAAAATCGGCATTAAATAGGATGAAATCTATCTACCAAGGATTAGGTATAATGAAGAGCATCGCGATAGGGTTCATAAGCGGCGGATCCTATTCGGAGTTCGGACGAGGAGAAGCGAGGCGTGTGAAGTCGCGCCGACCCGTCGCGGCCGAGCATCGCGCGCACGCCGCGCCCGCCCGCCAGACGCGCCGCGCCGTCGCCGCCCGCTGCCAGGCCCTCCGTCGCGCGCGCTGACGCCGGCTCACTCCGAGCGCTTCCCAATTCCCGCGCTTCGGGTGACCCGACTCACCTCGCGCCACCGCTCGCCTCGCGCGCTCGCGCTTCCTCCGCAGCGCACGCCTCGCCTCCGGGCGGCCGTTCCAACCAGCTCATTGCTTTATATATATACGTTTAGGTTTTCGGGTCTCGATTTACGTATTTTACGGTTTTCTCGAGCCGAGCTCGAGTTGATCTGTTCTTCCAATTTCTTCAATTCGGTCATGCTAGGCGTCTTGTAATCGGTACTCTTCGTTTATTTACGATTCTGCAATACGATGAATTTTGGATTTGGATTGAAAGTAATTTCTAGATTATTTGTTCCATCGTTCTGATCGTTTCATTTTACGTATTGATTTATCGCTCCGTTTAATTCCTTCTTGTTGGTTTCTTGATTAGTTCTTGCTTCCGCTTTAATTATTTGAATTTTATGCAAGTGGAGTTGAACTCGGTTCATGATTAATGCTTCTTGTTGAATTCATCGTTTCTTGCTTGGAGAATTTATTTAATTTCTTCGATTTGTTTCTGAATCCGTGTTTAGTAGTTTATCATCTGGGTTTGACAACCCCAGTTTAGATCTATCGCTAATTAATTTAGCTCGGATGACAACCCGCTTAGGTTTCATTGCTTTAATTCTGTGTTTGATTCCTCGTATGTTTCAAAACCCTTTCGGTATTAGGTGTTTAGGATTTTATGCTTTAGCGAGCAACAACATTAGGCCTTTAAGTTTTCCTTGAGAGCGACTAGGGTTAGCTTTCCTCTATAACACTCGCAGATTGGTCAATTGAAAGTATACTTTGGTTGAACAAATTTTGGCGCGTTCGAAAACTTTAGGCATATTGTTTGTGTTGATTGTTTTCCGTGTTTCTTTCGTTTTATTTTGTTATTCTCGATTGCGTGTGATCTTTTCTTGTTTGAGTGTTTTGTATGCTAGGTCGCGGTCTAAATAGACCCTTGCTACCCCGTTGGACCACTTCGAAGAACTAAAAGGTCGCTTTTCGCTGGAGGAGTTTTACCACCAGAGGTGGTGGCATGAGCGTTTATCACGGATCCCGGTTGTTGAAGATACTCCGCTGAGAGATTGGTGAGAATGCGTGCTGCGTGATTTTTATAGGCCGGTGATTGGGAAGCTCGTCACATTCTTGGACTGCACCCGAGATTGAGTTGAACCGAACCATTTCTCACTCATGCCTACTTTCCATGGGCTTGCTAGTGAGGATGCTTTGGCTTTATAAGAGTTTTGCTCGGTTTTGATCCTTCATGGGAGGACTAAATGAAGATCGTAAGATGCGGTGTTTCGTACACGAAAGATAGAGCAAAGTCTTGGTTTCTTGCTCTCCCGCCAACTCTCTGAGCGCGCCGTGGTAGACAAGTTCATGCAGTACTACCGAACAAGAAGAGTCAAGTTGAGGTCTCGGATCATGACTTTCAATCAGGGTGAGAGCTTCCATGAAGCTTGGGAGCAGTTCGAGGGACTTGTTGAAGTGTCCTCATCATGCCTTGCACGAAATTTTGTATCAATTCTTCTATGATGGATTGACTCAAAGTTTCAATACATAGTGGACACAGCTGCGGGTGGAGACATCGGTTCTAGGGCGATGGATATAAATCGACATTTTTGAACCATGGCTCACTCAGAAGTCCGTCGAGGGGGAGAGCAAAGGCTCATGCGTGAACCCCATACGACATGACTAAACAAGTGGCCGAGTTGATGAGGAGTACGGTGAAATTGACCGATCAACCAACCCGAGCGAGAATTCTTAGAGCCTTGTGGAATCTGCAATGACCGGATCGTTGATCGTGCCCGGGATGGGGAGCTAACTCATGAGGGCGGCGAGCTATGCCATGCAAGATTCCACCCCGACAGCGTTGAGTCTTCGGCGTTTGGCTGGGTGGAGGAATCAATCTAACGTGGGATGGAGAAATCAGTCGGCAGAATTCTAATCAGGCCTTTTGAAGACCTCCACTGCCAAATTTCAGCCAGAGGTAATATCCACGGCGAACAACCCCATAACAGATTCCGCGACAATACCCGCGGCGGGTATCGTGAGCACCTCCGCCGCCACCTCGAGACCAGCCGGGGATGTAGCGACCAAAGAATTGATGTTATAGAATCCTCAATCAGCGTATGGAGACGAATAGGATAGCTTGCTGAGGTTTGAGCGGTACTAAAGGTTGGGAAGCTCCTCAACCCCACGCTGGTATCACTATTTTGAGAAGTGGTGGTGTGATTGAGAATGAGGTGGGAGAAATCCGAGGCGGTGAAATCTCAAGATAAAGAAACAAGTATATAGGTAACCACATGCTGTTAACATTAGTCGGACAAATCACCAATAACCCGATTTAGATCAATTCTCCGGCCTCAATTCACATTGCACTTCAAAACGTAAAACAAGATAAGCGGGACACATCAAGGTTACCAATACCACGAGTTCGGTGCACAAATCACAATCCTAACTTATTCATATAGACAAAACTTGAGCCGAGATCAAAGTAAGCATAGATCCGGGATTGATCATGCACATACCCGAGCACAACATATACAACATATCATCAACAACTCCGATGTCCGATTGCATAAGGCGGCAAAGCCTTACACTCCTCCGATACCTTTCCGCACCGGCTAGAAATGAGAAACAAGATCAGCGGTTTAGCAGTTCTACAAACTCCGTCAGGTGAATGTCATTTGCCTTTCGGGCGTGATCAGTAATGCCGACCTCACGTCAAATTTTTCAAGGGCGGCTTCAAAGAAAAGTTTGGAGAATATGAGAAGGTCGTGGTCTCGAGGCGGCCAATTCCATCAGAGCATCGTTCTACTCCCAAACTCAGGACCGGTAGTTTTATCGTTAAAATTGCTCTAGGTAATGTGGAAGGCTTCGGCATGCTTGATTTGGGGAGGGATAAATTTGATGCCTTATTCGATTTTTAAACAATTTGAATTAAGCGAACTTAAACCCACTCGCATGTGTCTACAACTAGCAGATGGTCCGTCGGATATCCGAAGGGTATTATTGAGGATATTTTAGTTAAGGTTGGTGAGTTGATAGTTCTGATTGATTTTGTTGTGTTAGAAATTGGTGAGGTTAGAGAATATGGAAAGGAGCACACTTATTGGGAGGCCATTCATAGCCACAACCAATACTAATTAACGTTAAGAGTGGCACTTTAAAATATCTGGCTTGGTGGCTGTGTCTTTTCATTAGGGACGGTGTGATGTTCCCTCTGTAAATTCCATTGATGATTGTGCTTTCATTGATCTAATTGATCCCGCCGAGAATGTGTTGTTGCGGAACATAGCCTCGGGGAAGTTTTCGAGGATCGGTGGCGAGGAAGAGTGGGCACGTGAAGTTGCTAGTATGCCCAAGCCTACTCTAGAAATGAAGGAGCTGCGAGACACTGAGTATGTTTTCTGGAGGAGAAAATGAAAGCGCGTAATAATCTCCTCAGAGCTTTCAAGTGTAAGAAGAAGCATTTTGGTCTGAAGAAGAATGGCGGCATTTGGGTGTCTTGCCGACATCAAGGAGATCAGTCCGCAACATGTATGCATCGCATCACACTTGAGGATGGAGTTAAACGTGATTGATGCCGAGAGGCGGTAACCCGATCCTCGGTGAAGTGGTGAAGAAGGAGGTTTTGAAACTCGATGGAGGGCTAATCTATCCTATCTCGGACAGCGGTGGGTTAGCCCGATACATGTGGTGCCGAAGGAGGTATCACGGTGGGAGAGCGAAAGGGAGATGGTACCTATAAGGGCTACTACTGGTGGCGTATGTGCATCGACTACCGCAAGTTGAATGCGCGACAAAAGGACCATTTCCTCTTTTATAGATCAAATGCTTGATAGATTATTGGACATGAATATTTCTTTTCTTGATGGATTATCGCTTTATCAGGTTGCAATTGCTCGTGAGGATCAAGCCAGGCGCGTTTACAAGTCCCTTTGGGACTATGCTTACCGCGGATGCCTTTTGGCTATGCAATGCACGCACCTTTGGATGCGTGATGTCAATCTTCTCGAGATGATTGGAGATTTCCTTGAGGTATTCATGGATGGCTTTTCGATTTTGGATCTTCTTTCATGATTGCCTAGATAAGATTGATCGTGTGTTAAAGCGTTGTGTGGAGAGCATCTCCTCTTAATTGGGAAAAGAGTCACTTTATGGTTAAGAGTGGGATTGTATTGGGACATATCTGTCTAAGAATGGGATTGAGGTTGACAGGCTAAGGTGGATGTAATTGAAATTACCTCCACCCGTTGATGTAAGGGATTAGGGTTTTTAGGACATGCGGTTTTACCGTAGGTTTATTAAAGACTTTTCTAAGATTAGCCAACCTTTATGTCATCTTGCACTCAAGATGTTCTTTTCAAGTTTGATGAAAAATGTTTGCATGCTTTCAATTTACTAAAGGAGAAATTGACTCTACTGTTGTTGTTAATTGGTGGCTAGCCTTTGAAATAATGTGTATGCTAGCAATGTGGTGCAGATTATTTTAGGTCAGCGTGTGGATAAAATTTACGTGTTATTTATTATGCTAACTTAACTTTAAGTTACTGCTCAAATGAATTACCTACTCTTGAAAAGGACTTTTATTTGTAATCTTTGCTTTGGATAAGTTTAGACTTATATCATTGGTTCTAAGGTAATTGTTCCGGGATCACTGTTGCTTTAAGATTTCGTTGACTAAATCTCGGGGCTAAACCTAGATTAATTCGTTGGGTCCTTCTTTCAGATTTGATCTAGAAATCATAGATAGGAAGGGAGTGACAATTGTGTGGTCGACCATTTGTCTCCTCGAATCCTTCGTTTTACCACAAGAGAGTCTTCTTGAGTCTTATCCTTTTGAGCATGCTTTGAAATCAATTCATCGCCTGGTATCTTGTATTGTTAATTACTTGGTTTGTGGCTCCTTGAGACTGATTTGACTTCCGAAAGGAAGAGGTTTTTAGTGTATCGAGAATTACTTTTGGATGATCCATACCTTTCAAACTCGGGAAGGGCGAGGTGGTTAGAAGATGCATCACGATGAGGACAAAGTCAAGTCCTTAAGTTGTGTCATGAAGCCCCTGGGGGACATTTTGGTGGGCGAGGCGACTTTCAGTCTTGCGAGTGGTCTCTCGCGACTCTTTTCAAGGGCCCACTCCTTCTACCTTTCATGTGACAGATGCAAGGAGTTGGGAATGTGGGGAGGAGAAATGAGATGCTGACATATCTTGGTAGTTGAAATTTTCGACGTTTGGGGTATTGATTTCATGGGGCCTTTCCCAAGTCTAATGGTTTGAATATATCTTGCTTCTTAGATTATGTGTCCAAGTGGGTGAAAGCAATTCCCACGAGGACTAGTGATGCTAATGTTGTCTTGAAGTTTGTGCGAGAGAACATTCTCGCGGTTGTTCCCGGCGTCATAAGTGATGGGGAGCACATTTACGTAATAAGTTGTTCAAAAGCTCATGGAAAGAATGGCATCACCCACAAGGTTTCCAGCCATATCATCCAGGACTTGAGACGGTGAGACAAGCAACAAGCGGATCAAGGGTGTGCTTGAGAGAGGCGGTCGACCATCCCGGAGGGCCGGTCATGAAGTGAATCTGCACTTTGGGCATACACACGCTTTCAAAAGCATTTTGGGATGAGTCCCTGTCGGCTTGTATGGAAGCGTGCCATCTGCTTGAGATCGAGCCGCAGGCATTACAGGCGATTAAGGCCATGAATCTTGACATCACGAAGCGAGCAGGCTCTCCGGATCACGAACTCGAAGAACTTGGGCCGAAGCATATGAACGCCCGCATTTACAAGGACAAAGTCAAGAGGATTCATGATCGGAGAATAGTCGAAAGAGTTAAGACCGGAATGAAGGTGCTTATTTCGGTCTGCGAAACTTTTCAGGAAGCTCGACTCGGTGGGTGGCCCTTTCATTGAGAAGGTGTTTTCCCATGGAGCGGTTTCTTTCGACACCCAAAACTAACGGATCATTCTGTGAGCGGTCGTGTGAGCCGTATTTTGATCGTGGAGTCGGAAGAAGTGGAGCGTTACGCTGCCGGTCCCCAATACTTTGACCGGATTATGTCGGCTCACGGCGTTAAGCGGTACTACGTGGGAGTCTACCCGAGTTTTCGATGTTTTCGTTTTCTTTTCTTTTCCCTTTGATTTATGCGGTTTGGTTATCCGATTTTTTCTCGATGCGATAATGCAGTTTTAAAGTGGAGACCGGCTTCGGAAGAATCTGAAGGCATTCTCGGTGGCGCTCAATTTGAACCGGTTGAGCAATCTGATAAGCTTTTTCTCTCCGGCGTTAATGGCGTTCAAGATTAGGTCATAGCTTTTCTCGGCGGAGTTCGGTGTGAACGGCGTTCCAAAATCGGGCGAATGTTTTACGCTTGCGCTCAAACCAACAGCCTCACCCACAGGAAGTATCCTCAGCCCAGCGTTCCATCGAGCCGTTTTGTTTTTAAAAAAAAGAAAAAGTAAAAGAAACAAGGCGTTCGGATGGCCGCTATTAGGTGCCCTAGTTTTGTCACATTAAGTTATCCAGTGCGCTATTCGCTTCCACCTCCTCTCGTAACACACCACCGGCCCGCCTTCTTCTCCGTGCCCTCCCAGCCGCTTCTCGAGCCAGCTCCGTTCGTGTTCGCCTCTCAGCCCAGAGTTCCCTCGCCGTCCTCGGTAGCGCGTTAACGAGCCGGCCGCTTCCTCTCCTGCCACCCGGCCGCCGCTCGTCTGGCTCACCCGTTCCTTCCACCCACGCCCAGCGCGTGCGTTCCTTCGCCCACCTCCACGTAGCGCGCGTCGTCTCTCCGTGACCACTGCTCGCTCTTTCGCGTTCAGCGCGGCTCGCTTCGCGCTC
Source organism: Salvia rosmarinus (assembly GCA_036937905.1). Lineage (NCBI taxonomy): Eukaryota > Viridiplantae > Streptophyta > Magnoliopsida > Lamiales > Lamiaceae > Salvia > Salvia rosmarinus. The sequence continues at coordinate 73,598 of JAODLM010000319.1, forward strand.
TACCTCTCCGCCGTCGGCGCTCGGGCGCCTCCGTCGGCCCCGGTGCTCGCCGCTGCCACCCGGCCCGCTCGCGCGTTCAGTCGCCTCGCCCAGCCATCCGTCTCCGCGCGCTCATTCGCCTTGCACTCTGCCGAACTCGCCCCTCGGCCTACGGCGCTGCGCCTCTCAACGAGCAATGACCGCTGCCGCAGCCGACCCTACCGCACCTGCACTGCTCCTCAGGCTCCTTCGGGGCATTTCGAGCATGGTTCGCACAAAACCCTCTCGCCTCTTTGGCGAGCCAGCAGATGCGGGATCGGGTGAACCACCGAAGATCTAGCGAACTCTGTCCCATTCGCGATTTTACGCCCGAAGGTATCTTTTACTCCGTTATTCGCTTCGAAGATATCGACTCACCCTTCGTTTGATTGGAATATTTTAGCTTCATTGGGTGTTGATGGATCGTGAAGCGATATTTGAATTATGGGGTACTTGGTTTGGCAACTGGGAACGAAGATGGTTTAGAATATTGTTAGGGAGTTTTGTGCAACACTAGAGCCGATGATGATTTTAAGTGCGCATTACATCGGTTGGGAGGACAATGCGCTATTACACATAAGTTACGTGAGGTTTTGGGTTTCATTCTAGCGTTTTCGATGTACCAGAGATTTCCTCTTTCTGAGACATGGAGGATTTAACGGTTTTGACAATTGGTCATGAAGGTGCACTTCTATTTTTATTGAGACTCTTTGGTTATAGCTCATAAGTTCCTAGCGTACAACCTTACGGGGAATGAAATCTTCACCCGACCACAAGAGTTAATCTTTTGAGCAAAAGGATCTTAATAGTCGCCAAAGAAGACTGGCGAGACTAAGTCAAGAGACTACATTTTGTGATCAAATATCACTCAGAAAAGCAGATGTGGTCGATGGCGCTAAGCGAAAGAACGAGACTATCGGCTACCGTTCTACCGACTAAGAGGCGTCAGAGGAGTTCGAAAATGAATTTAGAGTGGTATTACCACGAAACCCTCAGGTATCATGCAACTCTTGTTCTAGACCGACTGAGAAATCGAATTGTTCAGGTCAGACATCAAGCGAGACAATTAGAAAGCTAAGAGAAAGTAGATGCAAGGATCACAGAGTACCAGGAAGCAGAGATAACTGCCTCATGCTTGAGCGAAGTATATGTGTACGAGATGATAAGAATTAGGAAGAGATTTGGGAAGCACACAACGCCTTATACCGCTCACCGTGAGAGCAAGATGTATAGAGATGAAACGAAATTTTGTGTGGGTAGGTATGAAACAGAAAATATCGCGTCGTCAGAAGTGTTTGGCGTACAACAATCAGAGGACTACACTAGAGACCACATGGAAAACTACAACTCTCGACATTCTCGAGTAGAAATGGGACCATGTTGTATGATTTCATCCGGTACACCCAAGTCCAAGCTGGAAATACTTCATTTGGGTAATTATAGATCGATTAACAAAGCGCCATTTATCCCAATTCCTACGACATACGAGATGATAAGCTAGCCCAGAGTTATGTACGTGAGATTTATGCGGCATGGGTTCATGTGTCAATCACCTTAGAGATTCAGTTCACCTCGCGATTGGACAAGTTTCCAAGAGAAATGGGCAATGAATTCTCGCAACTCCAGTCCATGCAAGATGGACAAACATAAAGAACTCATTCAGATTTTAGAAGATATGATCGGAACCATTGTCTTAGATCGGAGAACAATGGGAACAGCATTTTGATCAATTTGCTTACAATAAGCACTAGCAACCATCAACATGGCACCTCATAGCATATGTGCTGCAGAAATGTCGATCTCCCATGTATTGGATGAAGTCTTAGAGAGAAAATTCTGCATATAGCAATCGAAGAAATGATTGATATCATACGCAGAATTAAGAGAGAATTCAGAAGCACAAGATCGTCAAAGTCTTATGCAGATTCACGGAACCGAGTTTGAAATTCGAAATCGGAGATAAGGTATTCCCAAGTTTCACCTACAAAAGGGTACGTGGTTGAATTAAAGGAAAACCTCAGCCGAGATTTATCGGACCATATGAGATTTTAGAAGATTGGCGCTGTCCAGCGTGGGTTGGCGTTATTCACTGCAATTTTGGTAACCATTAACGATTTCATGTATCTCTTACGAAAGACGTTTATGACCAACCATGTTATCCATCAGAAGATATAGTTTACAGTCCACCTAAGCTATGAAGAGAGCCGGCGCATTCAGATCAAAAGAATCAGACAACTAAAAACAAATCCATTCCTTTAGTTAAGATTCTATGGGACATATGGCCTAGAAGAGTCGACTTGAAATTAGAAGAAGATGAAAGAGTAAGACACGAGCTATTTCAGGGTACTAAATTTCGAGACGAAATTTCTTTAGGAAGAGAATGTAATACCCTGATTTTCATAACTTTGATTATAAGCGTAATACGTAAGTGGAAATTAATACTGAGTGTATAAGAACAATGCATCCCTCGATAAGATTTCTAAAGTTATAACTTTTATTTTAAACTTTAAAGTGATTGATTTAATGATAAATCTTTCAATTAGTATTCTATTTGGTGTTTATCTAGAAAGACGAATTATAAAAATTTCAATTAGTTAGAAATTTCTACATTTTATTTGTCTATATTGATTTTATAATTTCAAAGTTATTTTATGATATCATTATTTTTAAAGCTTAATATATGAAGAATTCTCTAGAAACTAAAGCTTCTTCTAGAAGCCATTATGTATACTTGTGGAAAGACTCACAATAGTAACCTCAGAGACTTCTATATAAATGTTCCAAGCATGTTCAATAATCCATTTTGCTCCACTTTTCAAAATTTTGAAACACACACACACTGACCACGAAATTCTCTCTTCCAACTCAGAATCCGGATTTTCAATCTTCTTCACTCGAATCGAGCCTTGGAGGTAGATCTCAACCTATTTCAGAGTTTGAAGTGAAAATCATGGAGAAACCATCCCCAAACCACATATGCATGCCGTTTGCCAGTGATCTTACTTGGTTTGTTTTTCATTCTTTGTTGATATATGCTTAGATCTATCTATATGGAGGTGATGTTATGTTAAGAAATCAAGAAAATTTCATCTCCATGTCTTATATGGTTGACCATAATGGCCTTGTTCCAGAATTTCCGTTTTCGATTTTAGTTTATATATACGTAGATCTATCCTTTCAAGAGATTTATGCTGATCTATGATTTAATTTGATATCTACATGAAAAACCTAAATTTAGTTAAGAACCCTAATTATTATGTTAAAAAAATAGTTCGATTTCTTAAATCGAGTTTGTATTCATGTAATTAAAGATGTTGAGCATGAAGAGACGATCATGGAAAATAAAAATCAAGCCTATGAATTTTATATGAGGACCAAAACTAGGCCCATATTTTAATATGTTTTGCTTTGATTTGTTTAAATAAGCTTTAGTTATGTAAATATATGTATATGATTTGGCAAAATAAATTAGAGTCTAATCAATTCATATGAAAACCCTAATTTATTTTGCTTATGTAATGTTAAGAACTTATTACCTTGATTTTATTCGAGTTGTTTGCTTTCAAAGTATGATCTAGTGTATAAAATTAGCTTATTTTGAATTATCGAGATTTTCTATGCTTATACTAAAAAGTTAGATTTCATAGTTTGATTTCAAAGAACTTTGTGATTATGATTTGATATTAAGTTGATTTCAAAATATAGATTCTTACGAGTATATAACTTAATCAAGGTTCACGTGATCAAGTTTCAAATGGAAAGATTTGAAAGCTAAAGATTTTCCTATATATATAGTTATGGTATCTTGTATATATATATATATATATGGAGTTGAAAAGATCGAGTTCTTATAAACTACCTTCTTAATAAGTTAAATAGTTTAGTCAGGATCACCTAGCAATATTTAGCTTTACAGAGTATAGAGAGTTTTATTAGAGGCTCAAGAGTTTGAAACTCTTAGTTCCTTTTCCGATTTATTCTTCTTTATCTCTTTGTTAAGATGGAGCGTGTGTTAATAGATTAAGAAAGAAATAAGCTCGAGAAGCGTTACGGGGGGCTTTCTAAACTAAAATATGTTTACGCAAGTTTATGATATGAGCATGTGAAATTATTATAAGGTTAATTGACTGCGCAGCTTTTGAGCATATTGCATATCGCCATTTACGAGAGAAATATATCGGCCCCATGCTGCATTTAGCATAGTAGGGTTTAGTACACGTGGCTTCGCCAAGGTGTTTAGAAGTGAGGCCTACTTCAACACAAGAGTGAGATATGGTGTTTATTTAAGATTTGTCTCAGGACATGTTATGATTTCAATTGTTAGACGTGCATTGATCATGGAGTAATTTCTAAAGCATGATTCATAGGATATTTCTTTAAACCCCGTGAATCTAAGAAAGTGGCAAGTTGATTATATAGCTCTAAGAGTATTGTTTGTTTCGGCAATTTCCCACCGAGTGATCAATACTCACCTGCGATGTATTTCTAAATGTGCAGAGGTAGAGATGACAATGAGATCGAATCGGCAAGACTTTGTCATGTCCTATGTTTCGCCTCGTTATGTCTTCACATAAACTCACGTACCTTTTCGCCAGTCCAGAATAATGAGGTTTTAATATTTCATAACAAGTATGAATTTGTGATAAAGATTGTGATAAGCTACAAAACATGGTTTGATTTATATTCTACTTGATCATAAGGTTAATCGTGTTCATTAACTCGCCTCTTTAAAAGAAAAATTTTCTATTTGAAAGTCATATGATCGACGTGTTATGACAGGTGGTTCGATGCAGACATTTGATAAGTGATTACAACTCGAGTCAAGAAATTTTACTCGGTTGCTAAATAATATTTAATATTGTTTAACTTTCGACTTATCAATTGATGATAAGTTTAGAGACTGCTTTTCTTGGAATTTAATTTAATCATATCTGCGAGTCTTTCAAAATAGTTAGTCATCCCTTCTTTCAACCCGTCAGACCCGTAGTCTGTAATCCAAGATTAGATAGGTCGGGGACAAGCAAGCCCATGGAAGGTAGGCATTAGAGAAATGATTCGCTAAGCTCATAGTCTCGGTCACGGTCCAAGAACAATTAAAGAATGGCCCAATCACGCCTATAGAAATCACGCAACGCATGATTTTCACCCATCTCTCAACTGGGAGTATTCTTAACAACATGTGATCTCCGTATCGGCTCGATTGTTCACCACCCACGTATGGGATAAAGATTCAACATATAACTAAATTCTAAAATCCATTGCATGAAATGTATGTAACCACAAACAAGAAATCACAAGCAATATAAATCGAATGAGCATGAAAACAATCCATCTTACTATGTAATAATTCAACAAAATCACCAAACAATAAAACTATGAAATTGATTCATAGAACTGATAAATGCAAAAGCCTAAATTGATAAACTAAATATTCAATTGATTAAAATGAAAACAAGAATTAAACTATGAATTATCCTCTCGTTGTCGCCGAAAAGCTCTTGAAAACAATGGTGAAGAACAAATGTGTGATTGAGTCAAACCAACCCCGTAAAAATACCTAGTGCGTATATATATTAAATGAGAGCAGGTTATAATGTGAGCGAGCCTGGAGCGTAGTCGCCCTAAGGTGAATGATCGGCCTGGAGCGCGCAGTTTGGAAAATACTATATTAGAGGCTTCAGGAATGAAGGCTCATGGGGCGAGGTGACACCGACTTTCCAAAAAGTACGGATCATATGGATCGCCACCGGTATGATAAAGCGGATATAAACATAGCTAATCAATCAACCAATCAACTACTTAATAACGATAGGTTAAAAGGTATAACCATCCAATACCAACTCAAGTCGAGAAGGACTTGTCAAAAGGGTTCAAGGTTCAACATAACCCAACCAGTTGATTTAAGTACGAGGTCCACCTCCAATTCAATACTGGAATAAGCGCTATAATCAAACATTAATAATATCGTAGTTAGCAAAGAATAACGTGGACATGCATATGACGTATGCCCAAGGTTCTAGAAACCTTTCTAATTAAGCATCAAAATAGCTACTCTACACCACCTCGCACCCATCATCGATTCGCTCAACCCGCACATCAAAACGAAATGCGGTGGCTACAAAAGTATTCAGGACTCGCTGCTAAAAACATTTTCTTTGTCAAAAGTTATTAATCGCCCACAAAGCATGAAGATTTTAGTTAAAAGACTCATGCCTATCAAACATTTTATCGTTTCCAAAAGCGCTCGGCAACTATTTTATCACGCTGTTCCATATCCGTAATTCATTCATCAATCATACGCTCATTCATTCACGCATCATGGAGCGCCACCACATACGCCGGGACCACGAGGTAGCTAACCTTAACACACAACACAGTGTACACAATCCGAGTTAGTCCTCAACTAAGTCGGATCCGATCACATTTTTAACGTCACGTGACCAACTCATTCACATATACCACTCATCGCCCCACATTTGGAAAAATCAACCTCGATATGGACACAAAAAACATAAATATTTGGCGGTCAATAACAATCATGCGATAATATTTCATAAAGCTTTGTAAATCATGCTTTGAGTTATGCATAATCATTTTTTCAAGAAAAGCCCACCGCTAGTGGTTCTAAAAGAAAGGCGTAGTATCCTTCCTCAAGAATCACGCCTCGATCAACCCTTCATAAGAAAATAGCCGTTTTAGGTTCTTTCTATCGATCGATGGTCGCTATAAATTACGACTTTAAAGTTCCCAATTAGGTTTCTTTATGATTTTATGTGATTGTTTTAAGATAATTTCTATTATCTTACATCCCCAATTCCCAAGCTATATTACCTCATCGCTCATAGTGAACTTCAATTATGAATCACATATTCCAGTCTATCTCGACTCTTAACCTTAGTTTTATGATAACGTTATTACGTTATGTTATCGGTAATCAAATTATGATTGGTAAATTAGGATATTCTCAAACCACTAACTAGACTTAACAATTATAGTTACGCCCTAGTAGGTTATGCTCGACGACTCAGATTAGCACGATAATTAAAAGAGGAATATCGACTTACAATTCAGTGGACATATGCTATCATGTAAGTAATTAGTACTTAAGAATAAATGAAGTACTGAATATTAACTGCTGGCAGACATAAGGATCGACATCTTATGTTCGAATCGCATTACACATTACTTATCATTGGTATTTAACTTAACTCACGGAGGTTACATATGTCGATAATCGTTATTCATTATCGAGTTGTGTTTACGCCAACTAATATCGTATTGAGTTGTCGTTATGAATATTAACGTTGTAGTCGACTTTGGTTTTTCTAACGAGGAACTCACGCTGAGTATCCTTTCATTAATAAAACCCTAATTTGTGTCTAACTTGATTCTCGCTTATTCCGCCTTAAGTTATCGAAATTGGTCGATTTTCGATTCTCGCTCATATAAGATTATGTTGTTTACGTGTTTTGTTGCTTGCTCAACATAAACATAAACATTCAACATCAACAAAACCATACACAACATAAACTATACTAAAGCATTAAAACCCTAATTTCTAATGTAATACACCATCATTGTGTAAGTGTGCATAAGTGTTCCATTCATTCACCCTAATCACAACCATTTATCCAAAGTTTCATATTACTATCATAGCATCATTCATCATCAAAATTAAACCCATACTTAGCCATTCTATTACGCTTCGATAATTAGCAACAATTAGCATATGCATCCAATAAATTCCAATAAAATCACATTATACTCTATCATATTATAGAATTTAATTACCAACTCAATATCATCATATAAATTTTAAACCATAGATTAAGATTCAATAAACTTTCGGTCATCACACTTATTCAAGCCTTAGTGTTCAATAAATCCACAAAAATTATATCATGCTTATACTATATACTAAACATGGAATATCACTCATATCATGCATTAAAATTTTAAAACCATGCTTTTCATCTTTAAATCATTTCGTAATTCCACATTTATATATATACATATTCAATAAATTCCAATCTTGCACAATATGTTTATATATGAAATAAACATGTAATATTAACATTAAATATCAACTAATATTTATAATATGAACCAAATGTTGGAATTTTTTGTCCTCACACATATTTTACATATGTTCGATAACCAACAATGCATATTAGGTTCATATTATTTCTAAACATCATATATCCTATTATTTCCAACAAATAAAATCAAATAATGGCTTAAAATACTTAAATATATTCTGCCCATTTTTGAAAAAAATAGGAGTAGTGTTTCAAAATTTTCAAGATAATGTATGATGTTCATATCATATATTAAACACTATATCTCAACTATTTCTCAACAAATAAAATCAAACAAATACAAGAAAATTCCAAAATATTCTGAAAATTACCATATTTATTCTACATGCTTATAATACATTAACAAGCAACAATATCAAATAATATTCATAAAATCATGCTTTATCATATTTAAAAAGAAATAAAGCATAAATAAAAAAATTCAAACATGCTCCAAAATTTGAAATTTTTACAGTATCCTTAGAACATTATTCTAAGCATTTGTCATTCATGGATTAAGAGCATTTGAAGGCTCTAAAGTCACGAAAATAAATGAGGAGCAAACTAGGTTTTTAAACCCAAAATTCAAATAAATATTCCACTCCATTAGGATGGAAGAGGATGATGAATAATACCTTCTTATGGTCTTAGAAGGATTATTTGAGGGGAGAGGTTGGGGAGGATGATTTGGGGGAAAGTTGAAAAGTTAAGAGAATTTGAAAGGAGAGCAAAATGTAAAAGGGTGAATGAGGTCTGGTTGGAACGTCTCTCCTTTTATTCTAGACCTAAATTTGTCTTTTCCCATTTTGGAATGGTCTTGGTGGTAGTTGGGAGGTGGATTGGTCAATTACCCTTTGGTACGTTATCATCGACTTTTAAGTTTTAACGCACTCTATCGATTTCTGAACCTTAAGGTTCTATCTTATTAAATAGCCTTTAAAAGACTTATTTTAATGTTCATAAAATTATTATAGTTCGGACGACGTCCGATAAGTCAATTCCGAGTTATCGCGGAAAAACTGTTCTGTTCGATTAAAATATGCTCATTCAATATTCTATTTAATTTTTGAGCTTTCATAATTAATTTGAGTCTTATAAAGCATATTTTATTGATTTAGACCCTTTCGAGTTTGGTCGTTCGGTCAATTTAGGGTTTTCCTATATATTACCGTGCTCTAAGTTGTTCCTGTGAATTTCCTTCGAAATTGATTCTTATAATTTCTAAATTCATAATAAATTATTCCTTCATGATTTTGATTGTTATCACAATTTATTATGATTAGCACGGACTGAAAGTTGTTCCGCTCAGAAATGGCGCTTTAGATCGGACGGCAAGTATGCCGAAAATTCTCATTCTTTGCTTCTCACATGTTTTCGTGTGAGATTCTGAAATGAACCCTCGTGAAGATTCATTCTCGATCTTTCATTCTATGTTCAAAGCTACTCGTAAAACCCAACTGCGGGACTAATTATCGCTTTTATTTCTTTAGTGTTCGATCTCCAATCGATTCTAATTCATTTCATTGGTTTCCTTAAACATAATTAAGGACTAACTACTACAAATAATTGGTCTAAACATCACCAATTAAAGTTTTCAATTTTCGGTTATTACATACCATCCCTAAAAAATTTCATCCAAATTTGCTAACCTTGAAAAGATCCGGTATTCTATCATAGTTGATTCCAGCCCTGTAGCTTCCTCGTCCATGGTGTCTCTATGGAACTTTCACTAACGGTATCTCTTTGTTCTCTTCGATACGCCGTCCAAGATTTCCACAGGCTCTACATAACTCATATTGTTATCGAGGTCAATATCTCGCCTGACGTATCATGGCGATCATGTATGTACTTCCTTAGTTGTGAACGTGGAACACATTGTGCGTTTCAAAACCTAGCTGCAATGCAAAGTTCACCGTCCTATTCTCCGTAATTTCATAGGGTCATATGAAACGTGGTCGCAGCCTTCCTTTTATTCCGAATCTCACGATCCCTTTAGATGGAGAAATTTTCGTGAAGACCTTATCTCCTCTTCAAATGTAGCACGCTACTGTCGGCGTATCGACTTCCTTCTCGCTCTGGGCCTCCTTGATCCGCTGGTGGATTTGTCGACGATCTCAATCATCTCTCCCACCTTGAGTCGGTCCTAATACTCTCATTCTCGCTCATCCCGAAAGTGGTGATCGACATTTCTTCCATAAAGCGCTTCATAAGGGCCATTCCAATACGCGGGTATTATGGCTCATCCACAGTGGTAACACTTGTTCCCAACTTTCTCTCTATCGAGGACAACGCTTCTGATATCTTCCAATGTTGAACGTCCTGTGACTCGCCCATCCGTCACAGGGAACGCGGATCAAATTTAGTCGAGTTCCCGCCTTTAAACTCATCCATAATTTGAGATAAATAATCTCTATCGTATGTGATAGTCTTTGAACTCCATGTAGACGGATAACTTCTCAACGCTAACCGTATAGTCTGTTCGACCCTGTGTTATCGAATGGTGGAATGCGCGCTTCGTCACCGATCACGATGACCCAATATATTTCTCTTTGATTTGGGTAGCTGTAATAAAGTCCATGGCTATATCATCCATTTCCATTCCAGATGTCTAGCGGTTGTAAGGTTCCATACTTGGTCTTGTGGAGCACTTGTGCACGTCAAACAACGTTTACAAGACCATCTCGCTATCCATCCACCAAAATTTCTCGAGGTCTTGGATTTGTGCTGCCGGATGTGCGTATAGAAGTCTCATGGCTTCCTTTAAGATTTCCTCAAGCTCTTCGTCTTCGAACACACCTCTCCGTCATACATGAAACGTTATAGTTGTTCGGAAATTTTGTGTTATTGTCCTTCATCTTAGCTCGTATTTCTAGATTTGCTCTTCTCGAGTTTCTAAGATTAGGACTCTTAAGATCCGGGATTGCAATCAATGTTGCTGTCGACGCCTCTATCGCCGGAATCGGGTTCATGACTCGATGTTCATCCTCCAAATTCCTTCATAAGTATTTCCTCACGACGGGAGACATCCCAAACTAGGAGGGATTTGCGACTCAGGCATCACAACATTAGCTTGCCGGGTGGTAATCTGATACCACCGTAATCTTCACTAGCTCTAACCATCTACTGCCTCATGTTAAGATCTTTCGCTCAAGAAATATTTCAGCTCTTATGGTCATTATAGATCTCACGTCTAACTCCTAAAGGCGATGCTCCATATTTTTAAGGCAGTATCATCATGCTAATTCCGATCGCAGTGGGATAGTTCAACCCATGTGGCGTAATTGCCTGAGCGTAAGCAATAACTTACCTTCTGCATTGTACACAACCTAGTCCATTCTTTGAAGCATCCGTGTAGATTGGTATTCTTTATCTCGCCCTGCACTGGCTTGTCAGTCCGATAACTCCTTGTTTGAAACTAGCCTCACACTCGTCCGTGTGTACTTGATTCCTTCTCAACAATGGTCATGGGTGGGCTATCGTTGAGAATCCATCGATAAATCTTCGATAGTAGCCGCAGCCGTCCTAAGAAACCAATTTCATTCGGGTTCTTTGTGACTCCATTCTCGAATCGACGATTCGAGGTCTACTGATTCCTCACGGACACAATGTGACCCAAAATGTCACTACTCTAACCAAAACTCACACTTGTAAACTTGGCTAGAGTTGCTCTGCCTCAACGCCAGTAGACAGTTCTCAGTCGTTTTGTGTTCGGTTATTCTTAGTAGTATATTAGGATATCGCATTATGAACACTAAGACAATTTATCTAAGTATGGGTGGAACACCTGTCATAATATCCATAAATACTTCAGGCATTTGTAAGTCCAAAGGGCATCACGATCAGATTCGAAATGACATACCTTTGTCGGAAAGTCGCTTTAGGTACATCCTCCGTCTAATCCTCAACGTGATATCCGACTTTAGATCTATCTTTGAAAAGACTCGCTCCTTTAAGTTGATCAAACGGATCGTCAATTCGGCAGAGGATACTTATTCTTAAGAGTTATCTTGTTTAACTCTCGATAGTCTATGCACATCCTCGTACCATCCTTCTTTTCACGAAAAGGATGTGCTCCCCATGGAGACAACTAGGTTCATTAATCCTAACTCCAAGAGTTCTGCAGTTGATCTTTAATTCCTCAAGCTCCTTTGGTGCCATCCGTATGGAGCTTTTACACGGGCGAACTCGGTTCGAGGTCGATCGTGAACTCGATCCGTCGATCCGGGGTAATCCGTAGTTCATCCGAAAACATCGGATACTCCTTCACGATCGGAACGCTCTTCTATCCTCCTCTCATTCTCCTTCGGAGGACGAGGTGGCATGGTTCTTCCTTGTTCAAAGAACGCCCTGCTTGTGCGGATATAATTAACCTCCTCCCCATGTTGATCCCGTGAAAGTCGGTAGATTCCTCCGGTGTTGGAAAGAAATTTTCTTTCATTACATAGACGGTCGAGTTATGTTCGGTTAACCAATCCATTCCTAGGATTATGTCCACATCTGGTGGTAGACGTGAAGGTTATCCGTCATGACCTTAAGTGAGCTGTCCAAGTTCTAGGTTCGAGCATATGTGGGTTATCGTTTTATGCCTTCATCGAGAAGAAATTCTCATGATTTGTTCAAATGCTTAGATCTAATCCTAAGTTCTCTACGCATGCTTCAAAGAATAAAAGAACGCGAGGCGCTAGTATCAAACAAGAGGATAACCGCAATTGAGAGTATTCCATACCGCCAAGTTTCCTTGGTTCGGGCGCCTTTTGGAACTCCTTTCACGTTGAGGCGAGGCCCTCGCCACGCGCTGTTGGCCGATAAAGTTGTTGTGATTACCTGCCGCTGTTGTTGTTGTTGCCGTGGTGGCCGCTGGGGCTATCGACATCGCCGCGGTTGTCGCCATCGCTGTCGCTTGCCGCCGTGGTTGACATGTCGCGATTCGGCTGATAGTACAATCGGGGCTGTTGTTGGATCGGTTGAGCTTGGATAGCCCGGACCGGTTGACTTGGTCAGTACATTCGGACGGCCATTTCTCCTGCGTGTCCTGAGGGCCCCGAGAGTAGGCCCTTCCGCCACACTGAAGCATCCGCCATCGTGAATGCGATGCCCTTATGACTCCCATGGCACCCGGGGCACATGGGAGCTTCACGATTTTTGGTTTCCGCCGCGCGGGTACCATGGGGCCCATTCTCCCCGCCTGCGCGCAGATGGCATTTCAGCCATTGCCTCCGCCTGCCCCGCGTGTTGGATCCTTGCTCTTGTGGGTCCTTCCCACTCCTCTTCCCGCGATCTCCTTGGGAGTAGGGCGACGGTGAGACTTCTATCTTGCAGCACCTCGATGTCAATGCCCGACGAGGGCCTCACGAAGTCGATCTCGCGATCAGCCAACCACACCGATCTCATGGTGGAGTCCCGCCAAATTTTACCCTCTTCTCATCGGATTCGACCAACCGAGGGCATACCGTGACATTTCATAGAACGCACGGTCGTAATCATGACCGTGGTCTTTCCTCGCGAGGTTGTAAAACTCATGCCCTTCCTCTTCCGTAACTCTTAGGAATGTACTTCGACACCTCCTCCTTAAATTCCTCCCGAGAAATTTTCCGATCCTCCTCGAAGAGTCTTCTCTTCGCCTCCCACGTGTGTCCACCTTATCCGAAAGCAACGATGAGTTCTTCGAGAGGCGCGAGAAGAAAGTTAAAGATTCGCCCACATGAATCCAAAGTTCAAGATCCATGGGATTCTCCCGCTGAAAATGGGCGGGTTCGCCGAGGAATAGTTCCTCAATCCGGCTTTGCAGGGTGGTGGTGGTGTCATCTCTTTCGGTCAAGACTCACCGTTTCTTCTTCGTGGCATTCTATCTTTCATAAAATATCGTAATCGATATCTTCTTATACCATCCGTCAGATCATAGATATCATAGACGATGTATATATAATCACAAACATAAATCTAGCACGCCATCTAACACCATATATCACAACCTCAAAACCAAAGCTCTCGGAGCTATCATCATATCAAATCAAAGCTCATACGAGGACTTTCATCATCACTTTACGATCCACAAAGGCGGTACAGGTATGATACCAAAATTAATATCAAGATCACCGGTGTACCTAGTCACGGCGATAAAATCTAAACGCCACCGTGGCCATCAAAATAAGTGTTCATATCGACGACCTATCGCTTCAAGACGCATCAAACATATACAAAAGTATATAGATAAAACACTATCTAGTCCCAAGAACTAGATCCATAATCGCCGGAGTGTAAAATAGCGCCAACGTGTTGGATCTGTAATCGAAGTACGGGTACTATCAACCTCCTCTATCATCGCTGCCAGTGTGTCCTCCCTAGGATCCTCCTCCGGGTCCTCATCCGAATTTTCTTCGGATCTCCTCCTCAACTCGTGACCGTGGAGTCACGGTTTCTGGATTCTAATGACTCTAGCTTCTTCCCGCCTAGGTCTCGCGGATCGCACCATGATCTCCTCATAGGCAGTGGTGGAAATGGAGAAGTAAGACGGGCACATTTCTCTCAGCCGCATGCAAGCCACATGAATCGTCAATCTCTACATTATCGCGGCACGAGGTCCGTGTGGGTATGGCGGCGTAGGTAGAGATGGAAGTTGGCATGGAATGATTCTCGATGGTCTCGGGGGCAATGACGGCTCGAATCCTATTGGTGGTAGGACCGTGAAGGTGAACTATCGGGGACGGAATGTCCACCGAACATGTTCTGCCACCCGTGCAAGAATTATGTTCCATCGATGCAAACGAGACACCTCCGGGTGCCACTCGAATCTCATTACGCTTAGGTGTACATCCGCCGGGAGATATGGTCCATGGTGTAGCTCCGTATATCGCTAATATGTAGTTAAGGGGGACAAACGGCAAGTCCGCCTCAAGATCGGTGCTCTCGGCGACGATAGATGTAATGCCGATATCTCACGGCATATCCTCGAAATCGGATGCCGCCTTACGATCAGTCAAGCACACCGTCATAATGTGACGTATCACGGGCATGTGCGAGCCAACGAGCACAAAATGAAGCGAACTCGCCGATGTCTTTACTCGCACATCTGGTCGAAACTGAGAGAGTGTACCACCTCCCGACTCTAGAAGATAAAGAGAGCCTAGTCGAAAACCGTCCAACCATCTTATATTCCTAAGTTCTTATGAAACTACTTTCATGGTTTGGTCTTCGGAAGAGACGATGGTTCCCAGACATACCAAACGCTCATCGCCTAGCATTCTGGTAAGGCTAAGTGATCACCCCATCTTATCGGGTCCTCGATTCCTTACTTTACTCACGTTATAGTATCACATCATATCCGCTCTCATTATGCACTTGATTCATCATTTCTTTTATACCTTCATAACGTTATACTTTTATTCTTTTCACTTATGCCACGATAGACAATCATTGCGTGTGTTCTAATTCCTTCACGAGAGGTGGGACCCATAACAGGTAACCTCGCTTAAACAATCGCTCATCATCGTGAGACTCCGTGCTGCTCTCATCATCGAATCCGCTCATATTGTGATTCCAAAGATTTCTATGTTCTCGCTCCTTCTAGTAATTGCTCAATCGGGGATGCTTATCTTCTCATACTAAGTTCGCCAGGGATCATGCCTTAAGAGTCTATGTTCTCATGGAAACATACTCATTTACATCATGCTCAGACACAACAAGAAACAGATCATGACACATTGTGCGATAATCAAGCATTCTCATTTACTCATTTACCAAGTTCATAAACCTTGTAACTTTCTTTCAAACTAAGACCAATCAATTGAAAGAACTTTTCGATTTCAAAAATTTCCACTTTCCAAAATATTTTTCAACTTCCCAACAAGGCAATATTGAAATTCCAATTCACATTTCATATACTTCCATCATTTCAAACAACTTTTAGTTGAGATAGTTACCATCTCCCTCGCCGAAGATTAACGATGGAGTGCAAGGAAGAGTGTACAAACACAAACAATTTCTAGACTGATTTTCAACTTAGGATTCAAGGAAATGTTTTCTAGGGTTCGAGCAACAAGAGCCCGATACACTTTGTGACGACCCGACTTTCCAAGAAGCACGGATCATAGGATCGTCACCGATGATAAAGCAGCGGATATAAACATAGCTAATCACGGCAATCAACCAATCAACTACTTAATAACGACAGGTTAAAAGGTATAACCATCCAATACCAACTCAAGTCGTAGAAGGACTTCGTCAAAAGGGTTCAAGGTTCATGACCCAACCGTAGGGCATTTAAAGTACGAATGACGACCTCCAATTCAATACGAATAAGCATTATAATCAAAACATTAATAATATCGAGTTAGGCAAAGAATAAGCATGCGGGACATGCATATGACGATGCATGCCTATGTTCTAGAAATCAATTAAGCATCAAAATAGTCGCTACTCTACACCACCGCACCCATCATCGATCTCGCTCAACCCGCACATCAAAACGAATGCGGGGCTATATACAAAAGTACTCAGGACTGTGCCAAAATATTTTCTTTGTCAAAAGTTAATCGCCCACAATAGCGCACGAGGATTTTAGAAAGACTCACGCCTATCAAACATTTTATCGTTTTCCAAAGCGCTCGTCAACTATTTTATCACGTTGTTCCATATCGTAATTCATTCATCAATCATACGCTCATTCATTCACAAGACTATGGAGATGGCCACCACACATAGTCGCGGACCGTCGAGGTAGCTAACCTAACACAACACACGCGGTACAATCCGAGTTAGTCCTCAACTAAGTCGATCCGATCATACTCTTTTTAACGCTAGTGACCAACTCATTCACATATACCACTCAATTTCGTCCCACATTTGGACAAATCAACCTCAGATATGGACACAACAAAACATAAATATTTGGCGTCAATAAGCTCATGCGATAATATTTCATAAAGCTTTGTAAATCATGCTTGAAGTTATGATAATCATTTTGTTTCAAGAAAAGCCCACCCGCTAATCCAAGCTAGTGGTTCTAAA
Organism: Salvia rosmarinus; assembly: GCA_036937905.1. Lineage (NCBI taxonomy): Eukaryota > Viridiplantae > Streptophyta > Magnoliopsida > Lamiales > Lamiaceae > Salvia > Salvia rosmarinus. Next base: position 90,700 of record JAODLM010000319.1, read on the forward strand.
AGAGGCGAGTATCCTTCCTCAGAATCACCCGATCGAACCCTTCATAAGAAAATAGCCGTTTAGGTTCTTTCTATCGATCGATGGTCGCTATAAATTACAATTTTAAAGTTCCCAATTAGGTTTCTTTATGATTTTATGTGATTGTTTTAAGATAATTTCTATTATCTTACATCCCCAATTCCCAACTATATTACCTCATGTCATAGGTGAACTTCAATTATGAATCACATATTCGAGTCTATCCTGACTCTAACCTTAGTTTTATGATAACGTTATTACGTTATATGTATCGTAATCAAATTATGATTGGTAATTAGATATTCTCAAACCACTAACTAGACTTAACAATTATAGTTACGCCTAGTAGGTTATGTTTGACGATCTAGACACGATAATTAAAAGGAATATCGATTTACAATTCAAGTGGACATATGCTATCATGTAAGTAATTAGTACTTAAGAATAAAGAAGTACTTCGGAATATTAACTGCTTTTGAGACATAAGGATCGACATCTTATGTTCGAATCAGTTACACATTCGACATTGTATTTAACTTAACTCACGGAGGTTACATGTCGATAATCGTTATTCATTATCGAGTCAGGTTTACGCCCAACTAATATGTATTGATTGTCGTTATGAATATTAACGTTGTAGCTCGACTTTGGTTTTTCTAACGAGAACTCACGCTGAGTATCCTTTCATTAATAAAACCCTAATTTGTGTCTAACTTCGATTCTCGTTATTCCGCCTTAAGTTATCAAAATTGGTCGATTTCGATTCTCGCTCATAAGTATTATGTTGTTTACGTTGGGGTTTTGGTTTGTCGGTTCAACATAAACATAAACATTCACATCAACAAAACCATACACAACATAAACTATACTAAAGCATTAGAAAACCCTAATTTCTAATGTAATACACCATCATTGTGTAAGTGTGCATAAGTGTTCCATTCATTCACCCTAATCACAACCATTTATCCAAAGTTTCATATTACTATCATAGCATCATTCATCATCAAAATTAAACCCATACTTAGCCATTCTATTACGTTCGATAATTAGCAACAATTAGCATATGCATCCAATAAATTCAATAAAATCACATTATACTCCTATCATATTATAGAATTTAATTACCAACTCAATATCATCATATAAATTTTAAACCATAGATTAAGATTCAATAAACTTCGGTCATCACACTTATTCAAGCCTTTAGTGTTCAATAAATCCCACAAAAATTATATCATGCTTATACTATATACTAAACATGGAATATCACTTCATATCATGCATTAAAATTTTAAACCATGCTTTTCATCTTTAAATCATTTGTAATTCCACATTTATATATATACATATTCAATAAATTTCAATCTTGCATAATATGTTTATATATGAAATAAACATGTAATATTAACATTAAATATCAATTAATATTTATAATATGAACCAAATGCTTGAATTCTTTTGTCCTCACACATATTTTTATATGTGTTCAATAATTCCAACAATGCATATGAGGTTCATATTATTTCTAAACATCATATATCCTATTATTTCCAACAAATAAAATCAAATAATGGCTTAAAAATACTTAATATATTCTGCCCATTTTTGAAAAAATAGGAGTAGTGTTTCAAAATTTCAAGATAATGTATGATGTTCATATCATATATTAAACACTATATCTCAACTATTTCTCAACAAATAAAATCAAACAAATACAAGAAAATTCCAAAATATTCTGAAAATTACTATATTTATTCTACATGCTTATAATACATTAACAAGCAATAATATCAAATAATATTCATAAAATCATGCTTTATCATATTTAAAAGAAATAAAGCATAAAAAATAAATCAAACATGCTCCAAAATTCGAAATTTTACAGAGCCTTAGAACATTATTCTAGTATTTTTCATTCATGGCTTAAGAGCATTTGAAGGCTCTAAAGTCACGAAAATAAATGAGGAGCAAACTAGGTTTTTAAACCCAAAAATTCATAATAAATATTCCACTCCATTAGATGGAAGAGGATGATGAATAATACCTTCTATGGTCTTAGAAGGATTATTTGAGAGTGGAGAGGTTGAGGGAGGATTGGTTGAAAGTAAAGTGTAGAGAAATTTGAAAATGAGAGCAAAGTAAAAGGTGAATGAGGTCTGGTTGGGAACATCTCCCTTGTATTCCAGACCTAAAGTCTGTCTTTTCCCATTTGGAATGGTCTTGGTGGTAGTTGGGAGGTGGATTGGTCAAATTACCCGCTTTTGGTATGTTAATACCGACTTTAAGTTTTAACGCACTCGATCGATTTATCTTATTAAATAGCCTTTAAAAGACTTATTTTAATTTTCATAAGAATTTCATGGTTCGGACGACGTCCGATAAGTCAATTCGGTTATCGGAAAACTGTTCACGATTAAAAATATGCCTATTCAATATTCTATTGAATTTTGATCTTTCATAATTAATTTGAGTCTTATAAAGCATATTTTATCGATTTAGACCCTGGTTCGAGTTTCGGTCGGTCAATTTAGGGTTTTCCTGATATATTACCCGTTGCCGGTTAAGTTCCTCGAATTTCCTTCTAAATTGATTCTTATAATTTCTAAATTCATAATAAATTATTCCTTCATGATTTTGATTGTTATCACAATTTATTATGATTAGCACGGACTCGAAAGTTGTTGCTCAGAATAGTGCTTTTAGATCGACCAAGTATGCCAAAATTCTCATTCTTGCTTCTCACATGTTTTCTTGTGAGGATTCTGAAAATGAAACCGCTCGTGAAGATTCATTCTCGATCTTCATTCTATGTTCAGCTACCGTAAAACCCGAACTGCAGACTAATTATCGCTTTTTATTTCTTTAGTATTCGATCTCCGAATCGATTCTAATTCGCTTCATTGGTTTCCTTAAACATAATTAAGGACTAACTACTACAAATAATGTCTAAGCATCACCAATTAAAGTTTTAAATTTTGTTATTATAGATTGCGAGAGAAGGCTCTTGGTGACGCGGAGGAATCCGAACGCTACCGGGCGAAACGCGCTCGACGAGTAGGAGGACGGGCCGGGTTCGCCGATGACTTCGCAGAGGTGCGACGCCGACCCGGACCGGCGGGTAGGCGACGTGTTGGTGAACGGGCGTGGACGGCCGCGAGCAACGTCGAGTGAGTCGCGCCGGACCGATCGATGAGGCGCGCGCTGGGGTTCGCTTGGCAGACGTGCGGGCTCGTGGGCACGACTGGCAGCGGGGCGCGGTGCGCGGGCGACGGCCGAGCGCCGGGTGATGTCGAGCATCGGGTTGAGTCCGGCATGTGGAACGTGCGTTGTGGTGCCAACGAGCGTTGGGGGGGATCGAGCGCCGGTGATGTCCGCGCTGTGGAACGATTGGGCCAGCGGCATTCGATGATGCTCAGCGCCGGTGATGTCGATCGCTGGGGCGATGGTACAGGCGCGCCGGCTGGTCAATGTTCAACCAAAAGTATACTTTCAATCGACTCGCAATCGCACGAGGTGTTATAGTAGGGAAAGCTAACCTAGTGCTCTCAAGGAAAACTTAACAGGCCTAATGTTCGTGTTGCTCAGACGTAAAATCCTAAACACTCTAATACCAAAGTGGTTTCAAACATACGAGAATCAAACACAAGAATTAAACAAGAACCTAAGCCGTGGTTGTCAATCCCGAGCTAAATTAATTAGCGATAGATCTAAACTGGGGTTGTCAAACCCAGATGATAAACTACTAAACACGGATTCGGAAACAAATCGAAAGCAATTAAATAAATTCTCCAGAAGAAACGATGAGATTCAACGAAGAAGCATTAATCATGAAACCGAAGTTCAACTCCACTTGCATAAAATTCAAATAATTAAAGGGAAAGCAAGAACTAATCAAGAACCCAACAAGAACAGAATTAAACAGCAGGATAAATCAATACGTAACGAACGATCAAGAACGAGAACAAATAATCGAGAAATTACTTTCAATCCAATCCAAAATTCACATCAGATTGCAAGAATCGAATAAACCGGGGAGTACCGATTACAAGACGCCTAGAACGATCGAATTGAAGAAAGAAGAACAGATCAACTCGAGCTCGCAGGCGTCGAAAAAACCAGAAAATACGTAAAAATCAGACCTCAGAAACCTAAAACGATATATAAAGGCAATGAGCGGCTGAAATGAGCACCGCCGAGGCGAGGCGCCTGGAGGCGAAAGCGAGGCGCCAGAGGGCGAGCGGCGAGCGAAGGGACTGCTCACCGACGCATTTAGGAATTGGGAACGCTCGGAGTGAGCCGGCGTGAGGCGCGCGTGACGGAGGGCGCTGGGCGCAGGCGCTGGGCGTGCGCTGGGCGGCGGCGGCGCGGATGCTCGCCACGACGGGTCGGGCGCGACTTCAACACCCTTCGCTCTCGCCTTCGTCCGAACTCCGAAATAGGATCCGCCGCTTATGAACCCTATCGCGATGCTCTTCATTATACCTGATCCTTGGTAGATATATTTCATCCTATTTAATGCCGATTTTCTGCAAAACATTGAAACGAACCAAGTCCAAACGATAAATAATAATTGAACAAACGGCATAAATGTGATAAACTAATGAAGACAACATGTAAAACAATACCAAGAATCAGACATGATTCATACCAAACAACTCCCACACTTATCCATTATCTTGTCCTCAAGCAAAGTCTATACTAACAAGAGTAGAAAATAACTCACGCAACTTTAACTCTTAATCCAATCAATCAAACCTCTATTTGAAATTCCCCAACATGATGAATACGTAATCAAGTTAATGCGAAACAAATCTAAGATGAGAAAGTCAATAAACAAGAGGATCATTTTGCTCGACCAACCTCCGTTAGTGAATTAACTAAATGGTTACCTTTAGCAACAAGTTTCTTTGAGAACACAAAGAAAATATTAACATTTGGAACAATGTTCGAAGGTGAAGTCTCGATAAACTCGAGTCTCCTATCGTGGTTTCCATGCCCATTTCTCAATTTACGAAAGAGGCGAAATTCCATCCTCCATTTATATAATCTCAACAATAAACATGGAAAGTCTTAATGATTTTGGAACAATGGTCGAAAGGTGAATTCTCGATGAACTCGAGTCTCCTATCGTGGTTTCCCATGCCCATTTTTCAATTCTACGAAAGAGGGCGTAATCCATCCTCCATTTCAACAATCTCACATAAAACATAGTTTATTTTTTTTGTTTTTTTAAAGAAACAAGTATATAGGTAACTGCATCTTAACACCCCTAACATTAGTCGGAAAAATCACATCAATAACCTCGATTTAAGATCAATTTCACAACCCGTCAATTCACATTGCACTTCAAAAACGTAACAACAAGATAAACGGAACACATCAAGGTTCGACCAATACCACAGAGTTCGGTGCACAAATCACAATCCTAACTTATTCAGATGAAAAAACTTGAGCACAAGATACCAAAGTAAGTATGATCCAGGGTCAATCATGCACATACCCGAGCACAACATATACAAATATCATCAACAACTCCCCCACACATATAGATGAGCACCGTCCCCGAGCTCTAAACATGAACAACAAAATAAGGCCAAAAGGAACGAGACTTCCACGATACAAAGTGAGAGAAAGGAGGTCGCGACATCGAGTTCCAAGGATAGTCCCGTAGAAGCCGTAAAAGACAAGGAAAACAAACAAACCACAAAAGGAAAACAACGAACCACCAAAAGGACGAGAGCAAAATAAATAAGGAAATATATATATACTTCCAACAGTGAAGCTTCACCGCTGGTCGCGCAAGCGCGTGGGCAGGGGATAGGACCAGCGTCCCATCGGGCTTGGGTCACCAAATGCGCTCATGGGTGTTCAAACGCGGAAACATCTTGACGGAAATCCCAAACGTCGCTGTGAAGATTGATCAAGGCGTTGAATCGGGCGGTTTTGGCCAAGACACCGATATACTCAAGAGGAACTCTCCGAAACTCGGGTCAAGATTGGCCGAACTCGAATTGCGACCCATCTGCGCCGATACCTCTCAAAGCTCGATTCTGTGGAGGAGCTAAAGTCCCAAACTGTGAAGTGGCGGTCAATCGCCAAAGCTGAATCAAATCGCCTAAGGTCACCAGGCGCTGGAGCCCACGGCGAGGAAAACGGAAGGAGGTCACGAGGTCCCGCTCTCCGCTTCGGTACCGCATCCTGGGACATCTTCATCTCGGGCTGGCGACCAACAATAGTCCGCACGGTTGGTTCCTGAACGTGATATACTTGACAGACGCCGTGCTTCATAGGAAAAAGTTGCCGTCGAGAATCAATCGGAATCACCGAAGTGATCGAATATTCTCAATCACGCCCGCACCAAATAGACCATCTTCACTAGTGATTCCCACAAAATACTGGCTGTAATGAATGGGTATTGGCTCTGGAAGTTTCGTTCACGCGCCTCATAAACTCAAATCCGCGCCTATAAGAAAGGTGCGAAACCTTCTTGTTATTCACAAAGACACCACAAGAGGAAAAGCTCTTGAGCACTCACTTTATTGGCCTCGCTTCT